>OMKK01084348.1:0-14200 GCA_900302305.1 Polymixia japonica
AGACTTGATTTTCACCTTGTAGGCTACAGAAACAACACAGTGATCAATATCTATCTGTCTATCTATCTATCTATCTATCTATCTATCTATCTATCTGTCTATCTATCATCTATCTATCTATCTATCTATCTATCTATCTATCTATCTATCTATCTATCTATCTATCTATCTATCTATCTATCTATCTATCTATCTATCTATCTATCATCTATCTATCTATCTATCTATCTATCTATCTATCTATCTATCTATCATCTATCTATCTATCTATCTATCTATCTATCTATCTGTCTGTCTGTCAAAGCAAAGGTTCAAAGGTCAGCATGGCAACAAGCAGGAGCCACACTCCCTGAGAACGACCGTTGTACATCCAGTGGGACATTTTGAGGATACAGTTTTGGAATATTATGAAAAAACTCTCTTTGTGTCGACTCCTTTGAAAAGCTTGAATGCGTGACTGCATTCACAATGTCTGGTACATCTATAGTAATAATACATAAATATAATCGTCACCTACTGCTATCAGTATGTCAGTGGCCCAGGAGAGAGCTATGTGACGGTCCTGTGATGGATTTAAGTGTGAATTTATTGTCACAAGGCAGCTCTACAGCAAAACCCACTTGACAGGTATAAACATCCATCCTCGGCCAAGAAAAACAAAATTGGAAACCGTGATCCAAGAATAATCAGCGCTGGAGCTGCAGTGCCCTATATGAGTGTGTCTGTATGTGTGAGCTTATGCAAGGCATGTGTGAGAGGTAACTCTAAGCTCATGTCAGAAGGAAAGAGGTATAACGTTAAGCGGCAGTGATCACATATAGCATGACAAACTGTCCCCGGGTGTGGGGAGATATGCCAGGGAAAACAGGGAACATATGACGTACTGGACAGGAGCCCTCCTCACATCTTGCCTAGTTTACAGCGTTTGGCACGCAACAGGAATTTGTAAATATCACTGTTTACCGCTCGTGTGAACATGTGTCAAACCGCGTGCCACTGAAGGCCGAGGGCAGGCTTTCATTTCAACCAATCACTGCAGCTGCTGATTTCACTAATTAGTTTCCTCCTCTCTGGCTGAAGGTGAGTTAATTAGTGTGATCAGTTGTAGTGATTGGTTGGAATGGCTCTCGGGCCTCGTGGCTCGTGGCTCGGCACCACACGTCCAGTACAGTCTGATCACGTGGAACAAAAATCTCAGTATCAGCAACGCAGCCTGTACTGTTTATCTCAGACCCTTCATCTCCTCTCACTGTTACGCGACGCTGGGCCTCTGATAAACTATAAGTATCCCTTGTAATAATAATCATAGTAATAATTTGCGAAACACAAAACACAGATAGTACAATGTTAAATAGAAGATTTAAAAAAATGGCAAATATATTTTCAGTGAGAAGAAAAACATGAACATAAGATAAAGATAAAGATTTGCAAAAGCACGTCAATAAAAGTGTTTGTAAGTGATTTGAAGGGCGATAGTGAATCAGTGAGTCTTGTTACAGCAGCGTAACGTGTTGCTCCGCTTACTCATCCTGCATTCACATGCTGTTCGCTGCCTCTCATATTATTCCCTTCTGTCCCAACACCATCCTACCAGCAACAACATCACACAGACATTCACTCTGAACCACCGGCCCCAGCAGACTTCAGCTGTCATGTAATAACTCGCTATACGGTCTAATATGAAACAGTGGGAGCATCTGTTATGTGCTGTGCTACATATGTTCCCCGCTCTCTCTCTCTCTCCCTCTCTCTCTCTCTATCTATCTCTCTCTCTCTCTCTCTCTCTTTCTTTGTCTTTCACTGGCTATCTATCTGTATCTCTCTCCCTCTATCTATCTATCTATCTATCTATCTATCTATCTATCTATCTATCTATCTATCTATCTATCTCTATCTATCTATCTATCTATCTATCTATCTATCTATCTATCTATCTCTCTATCTCTCTCTCTCTCTCTCTCTCTCTCTAACAGGTGTAGCAGACTCTCCTGTATATTACACCTAGACTCTGACATCGCGACATTTCGGGTCATCGCGACATTTCAGCCACGGTCTGTTTGTTTCAATTATGTCACCGCTGCCACGGTTTCAAAACACGCACTATGGAAAACACAGCTGTTAAAATGTATTTCAACTAAATTATACCCGACTTTAGTTAATTTGTCCATTTGTATTTTTAATCCAGGCCTGTCGAGTGGAATCAAACAGTAATCCATCATTGATGTGTCTGATCCGTTAGTCTCCGTTGTTGCCCCAACAACACAACACAGAACACAACAGGAAACCCTGTTCTGTGTTTATAATGTCGTGTATAATGGAATGGAATTTATAATGTAATATATAATGTGATGTATAATGTAATGTATAATGTGATGTAATGTATAATGTGATGTAATGTATAATGTAATGTATAATGTGTGTCTGACTCATGACCTCTGGCAACTGTCATCCACTATCTCTGCAAGAACCTTCCTGTCACTCTCAACTGTGAACTGTCTGACTGTGGATTTAAATGGAATTAACACTTAACTGGCTCATTGTATCCATGAAAAAAAATTAATTCACAAAGATATTCATTTTGGATTGTTTTCAGATCATTCTGAGTCAGTGTGAATTGGATTTCTCTCAAGACAACAGCGCCCTCTGCTGTCCAGATCATGCCTTGCAGCCTGGTGTGGGAGCGACGGAGGCCAAATGTTTTGTGAGTGACCTTTGATTTGATATACTTGTTACTATATATTTATATTTATATGTACGTTGGGGCGCAGGCCAGCTACTCATTGCGGCTCATGTATCTTGCTCAAGGACACATCAACAGGTTTGACCACATGGGGAAAACTTCCAAGATTAAATATGTAGTATTTTCTACCCACAAGAGGGAGCTCGTCTTATAATCAATTAATCAATTGTCTCCATCTGGTGGCACGTTGCTGCAACAGCAGGCTGATGGACCGATGAGGAGGCTTCTTTCATACTGGACTGACTACTAGACTTAATCAGTTGGTTTCCTGTAACTCATGATTGGACTGTGATTTCTTTCAGTTTACTTTGCCTTCAGCTTCTGTAAAATATGAATGAATGAATTGATTTTAGTGTATGACTGAAACACAATAGTATTGTCATTTCTCCTCTATGTGAACCAGGAATCTATATTTTTATGTTAAATAACATGTTGTTTGTGTCCATAATCTCTTTTTCTCTTTTTCAAAGGCATCTGTGCCTTAAAAGTGAATATAATTGATTATATTTTTCTGTTTTTTTTCTATTTTGTAATAATCACGTTACTTCACATTATTTCAATACTCTTACATGTAACCTCCCCAGCAGTGCTGATGAATCATCTAAATATCAGGTATCAGATGAATCGCTATAGATCTGGAATCAGCTGGTGTGGCGTGAGCCGCATGTGTTCGGGTTTGATGCATCCTGTTGCGCAATGACTCAATGAATCAAGACAGAGAATGTCATTATTTTGGGCGGAAGGTTCAATTTTCTAAAGCAGAGCCAATAATGATTTCCCATGTTGTTTTACGTTGTAACGTGGCTAGTCTAGACAGACAGCTGTTAGTAAAGTTATGAAACCCCCTGAACCCCCTACACCTGCCTCCCTGAGAGACAAACAGAACTGCATCTATGTGTGATCATGTGATGAATGGCACGTTGTCTGGTTCAAACAACCCACGTTACCGCTGTTCTGTTCTGGGAATATTGTTTCCTAAAGGTCGCTCAGCACGAGTGTGTAGAGCAAAGAACATAATATGTATGTGTGTGTGAGCAGGCTGGTGTCTAAATAACTAATAATTAATGTAATTGCTATACAATCAGTATGATAGCCTCTAATGTCAACTATATGTTGCTGTTTTACCTGCAAAATATTCTTTGTCAACATTTGTCCACCAACAAAACAAAATACATCTCCCATGAGCCCTGCGGTTCCTCTTCCTGCCTCACATGTTGCAATGCCCCATGGGAGTTTGAGTAACAGGAGATGATACGTAGCCAGGCAGCTGTCACTCAGCACGGCTGGTTGGGTGGTTGTGTTTGAACCGCTAGCAGCATGTTAAATAGGAAGCGTCGTAAATATCTGGAAGCAGACTGATTGGCCCCTTGTGAGAAATGGTCATTCTGGGCATCCGGGGTTACGACCCCGTACTCAAAGGAAATACCTCGGACATGTGAGACACTAATTATAAGATGACATGATTGCCACCTGGTGCAGTGAGCAGCGGCTTGGGTGCTTGTGCAGATTTGCTGGATTTGTGAATAATTCCCCGTTTAAATTGCAGATGATGTCTGTGTTGCTGTATTGTCGTGACCCCTGGTGCTTCAGATGAACTTGGTTAAAATCAGCCAACAGTGTTAGACTTCCAGGAACATCACGGGGTCGTTTTCACCACAGACATGCAGTTAAACGCGGTACCGTGCGTTCAGGCTGCTGTACTCGGGGGGTTTATATTTAGTCCTGACTTTTGTCCTATCTTCCTCTCTTATCATAGTGCTGAAAATAGCTGTAATATCTTTGTGTTGTACACCGATAATGTCAACTCTCCTGAGGCGTCTGCAGAGGTCTGAGTGTTTCTGCTCCATCCTGGCTGGGATAGTTTTATTGCAGGGAGATGCTCCTCTTTATCTTCAAAATAAAGGCCTAGTGTCTTTATTTTCAAACTGTTTGATTTGTGTTAGCAGTTATTTGCAATGAGTGTAAACAGCAAAGTTTGGATTCGTGGCGTGTTCATCAATGTCACCTTCTGTTGAACTGATCGCATGTCAATTGAGTAAATTAGGCCACAAACTGCTTCAAGGTAAATCTCTGTTTAATATGAAAAAGGATTTCATAATTTGATGACTCTGTGACTCATAATGTCCTGGCTAAAGCTCTGTTATCAGGAAGATTCACACATCTACCACCTTCCTCTGGTTTAATATGAAGTCCATGACAGCTTCAATATATATTTTAATCATGTTAGTTCTCTTGTACAGTTTGTTGTATCAAGAGCTCCTCTGTTCATCAATGTAAGACACAATATCTCTAAACTTTGCATTTTGTCGTGCTAGGTCTGCCCCTTTGTTTACATCTGAGCTCTGAATGAAGAGTCTTTATCATCAATGAAAATCCAATATTTACGGGCTGAGATCCAGACAGAAGAAGAAGAAGAAGAAGAATGGATGAAGAGGGCAGCTGTTGGGTTTTTTCTGTTTTTCTAAATTCCCAAGTCACAATCCCACACTCAGCAGACGACAGGGAGGATGCCAAGGGCAGGGTGAAACGGAGGAGAGAGAGAAAGAGAGGGAGGGAGGAAGGGAGGAAGGGAGGGAGGAGAGAGAGAGAGGAAGAGGGGGCACACAGAGAGTTCACTGTTAGAGCGAAAGAAAGACGGATTGAGTGTCAACAGTGAGCGTAGGTAGATCACCGCGCAGACACGGACCACAGAAGTCCAGGGAGTTACAGAGAGACAGAGAGACACAGAGAGAGAGAGAGAGATTAACACAGACCAGGAGAGAAACGCTGGGATTTCATGGGCAACGGTAGAGTCTGTTGGCCAGGAAGAGAGAGCCAAGACCGGGGGGATGCTGTGAGGAACCCAGCCAAGTGATGGAGCTTGAAGCAGCCAGCAGGCGGCCGCGATTACTCAGGTACAACAATATGGCATCTTGATGATTTATTTACTGATGATACTGGAGGAAACTGCTCAACGGGTTTATATGCAACAGTTATTGCTCAGAGGTGTTTTGGATAAAGTTGGAATCAGTCACCACTGATAAATTAAACATTTAGTTTCAGTTCAATTTTATGATGGTATGAATTCTCAAATTATTGTCAAATATTTTGTAATATTGTAGGCTATGTATTTTGGGGGGAGAAAAGAGATGTTTTATGATGAAAATCACAGTTTGTATTAGTGTTGATGTGGATCTGATATTCATTTACTTTTACTGTATTGTGTCATATTCCATCCATTTTATCACTTTGTTCTGCAGTCTGTCTTCACAGGAAGCCTTGTTGTCTGATGCATCAGTCTGGTTTCCCATGTCGTTGCCCTGATGTGACCCATTGTCTGGTTGAAATAGGAAACCATGCGACTTATTCTCATCTTGGCCGAGCTTCGACTTAACAGTCGGATTCACCCGTCAGTTTATAGCCTGTCTGACAAACTCCGGCGTTACGTTCAGCCGGTAAACGCGTCGTGTACAACGATCTGCTCGGGTTAAACGATGGTTTTAGTTGACGTCCGGAGACGCGCCGATGCAGGAGACATGCAAATGTTTTTTTTGTGAGACCGTGTTCAGATGAACAGGGATGATATGTTTTATACATTCAACATGCTGAGTGCCGACATTCACATGATGCCCCGGAGTCCTTGGGCAACACAAAGCTCACAGTGTGCGGCGCACAGACCCCTCCTTTATCCTCTCCTCTGCGGCTTCTTAGCATTTCAACTTCTCTCCACCCAGACCAAGTGACCCCTGCTGATTAAGGAGGAGATTTTCTGAATATTTCACAACACCCACAGAACCCCGCTGGCTATAAGGTCGCAGGTCTCCTCTCATCTGACAGAGACTCGCTTGTTGTCTCTCTTTAACTCCTCAACTGTGTCTCACTGTTGTTGATATGGGAATAGATGGTTCGTGTTCACTGTGGATCACCCACGAGTGGTTGTGGTTGTGGTGGCGATGGTTCAGATCTCATGAATCTTCCCTTCTCTCTCTGTGCTGAGTTGTAAGCATATCCACTGTGGTTGTGCAGGTGGGTGTAGGCTGAGACCTTTTGTAGGACAGTTAAGTGTAACTTGTGTGTTTGACAATAAGGAAAAGATGACCTGTATTGATGTTAAATTAACCAGCTTGCTGAAGTAAAGCACCACTAATCCCCCCCCCGTGTCATCTGTCCAAAGAGACAACACAACTCCACATACCAGGAACCTCTGACACGGTACATTCCGCCTCTCCCTCCCCGACATCTGTCCCCCGACATGCCAGCCTGAAAACGCCACACCTCACTCTTTTACTTAGGTTTTCCGTCCTCAGCGGTCCGGGCCCGCGGCGGTCCTCGGTCTCCGGGACTCCGTTCCCAGGCGTGTCTTTCATTCCAGCCATTGCCTGCTGCTAGATTGGTTTTCACACACTTCCAGGCCCCTCCCTGCTTCCATGGCGATGCAGCTGTCAGCTGTCAGTTTGGTGGCAGGGGGGACGCTGCCGTGGCTCAGAATAGACTTCTGGGGAGAGTGGAAGGGTACCGCTGGTCGGAGGGAACACAGCCTCTCTCTCACGGTTGAAAAGCCTCGGTGTGTGAGGAGTGTGTCTGGGACACCTGGTTGAACGTGTGCTCGCGGGAGACGGTGCGGTGTTTATGGGATTAAGTGGGACTGAAGCAGCGCGCAGAAGCTCTGGTTGGTATTATTTTAGCCGGGAAGGTGTTGCGGTGTTTGCTAGTGATCTGCTGGGGTCGGGTGTCTTCGCCACACTGTGTGTGATCTAGCTCATTCAAACTTGTTGGCAGACTCCCAGGCGCACAGTACAATATGTACATTATTTGGTTAAGATTGGTAATGCTTGATGAGATCTTCTGATATCTTCTGACGCTACACTCCAAGTGTTTGTTCAGCAGATGTAGAAACTGCAAGACATGGGCCTTTTATATGTGGTGTAGTCACATTTTATCTAATACTACTGACTATTGTGATTCATTGTGATTCATTATTTGACTTAATTAATCCTATGTGTATCCACCACGCAGCTATGGTAACCTGAATGAACTTTGATCGTTTAATTATCAACACACACGAGACACTGCTCAATAATTGAAAGACTAAACTTTGGTGAACTTTGAAAAAATGAATGCATGGTTAATAACAGAGGATGAAGTCACATTTCAAACAGAAAAAGGGTCTCATTGGTCCTGATGTGAGCCGATGTTTTAACTAATAATCATCTAATCCAGTCAGAAATGTCTGTTTTATGTTTTACTAACCTCCTCATCTCTATCATCTTCAGTATCAACCTATAAAGTGAATGTTTCTGTGTTGCAGGATGGAGGACCAGGACAGAGTAAGCCAAGCTTCCAGTGTGGCTACCATCTCCTTCCCTGTGCACAAAGTTTGTCTTTCAGCTTTTGCATGGCTTTACATTCCCCTTATGACCGTTCACACACAAACGCAACGCTGCACGTTCACGGACTGTGATGCTGCATGTCTTTGTGCTGGAGAACGTCGCAGGATATAAATGTATAAAGTCATATATGTTGTTCTCTCATCTTGTGCCAGACTGGAGATGAAAAGCTTCAAACGTTTGGGAAGAGATGCCGTTCTGCTAAGAGAGATCCCAACTGTCCCGTGGTGATCAGAGGATGGCTCAATAAAAAAGTAATGTTCCTCACAGAACCTTTAGAACCTCACGGAACCTTTAGAACCTCACGGAACCTTTAGAACCTCACAGAACCTTTATTTTGTAACGTTTGTCTGACAGCAGTTAGCACTCGCTACATTGTTTCCAGTATGTTGGTCTGTAAGTCTGACACATCTGATAGAGCTGCATACATTCTACTGATACTATAACAATTCTGATATTCATAAATGTATCTTGCTATTTCATTTACTGTTGATTTTACTTCCGTTTATATTTATACATGTGTAAAGAACTTAGTTGAGAAGTGCTTCATGAATAAAGATCATTATTACATCATCACGTTACTGTTGTCTGAGCTGCAACTCCATCGATCAGCGTTAATCACAGATCATTGTTCCTGCCTCTGTAGGACAGCGCTGGTCTGAAACTATGGAAGAGAAGATGGTTTGTCTTGTCGAACTACTGTCTGTTTTACTATAAAGGTGAGCACAGGTCACGTCAGCACACAACACAACACAACACAACACAGCAGCACAGCGCTGAGGACAGAGCGCATCTCTTTCAGTGCTGTTTCTCTTACTGGTGTCCTGTGTGTGTGTGTGTGTGTGTGTGTGTGTGTGTCTGCCAGACAGCAGAGAGGAGTCTGTGTTGGGGAGCATCCCGTTGCCTAGCTACAACATCCTGTTCTGCACACCGAGAGAATGCAAGAACAGGAAGTACACCTTCAAGGTACAAACATCTAGTCTGTCTTTCCTGTTTCTTTTCTATTTGTTTTTTAATATTTATACTTATATACTTTATTTTTTATTTTTACTTAACAAATTTAGTATTGTCAATTTATCTTATTTTATTCTGTTTCTGTTGTTGATTATTGTTTATTTTAATTATATGTGGTGTGCTGTGCTTATTAAACTAGACGTTATTATTATTTACATACTTACTTTACTCACAGGGAATAAATAGTTAATCTGATTTGATCTAATCTAATATAATCTAATCTGATCTGATCTTATCATCTCTACTAAACCAGGTGGTGCACCAGGGAATGCGCTCCTACTTCTTCAGTGCAGATACCCAGGAGGACATGCTAGGTTGGGTCCGAGCCCTCAGTCAGTCTGCAGCTATGGAGTCCGACAGCTCTATGAACAGGTACAGTAAAACACTATTTATTGTGAATATTGATGATATGTTATCAGTTCAACCTCAAATTGTTAGTCATTTATTTTTACAACGTGTGTTTTGGAGATTTTTCTCAACCTGTTCCTGTTCAATTTGTGACCCTTTCAGGCGTTGCTCAAGTTATCAAGATTTCACGCAGATCGGTGGCAGCAGCGAGTCGGTGGTGCTCCCTCCCGCCCCCTCCGTCGGAGATGGTCTCTCCCAGAAACCCAGACACGTCAGTAGAACTCTGAGCGAACCAAGTCACCTCACAGGGGGGAGGATGGGAACGCCGCACTCAGACCAGAGGGGAAGGCGGAGCGTTCGTCAAAGGTAGGCGGGTTGTCCAGATGTGTGTGTGTGTGTGTGTGTGTGTGTGTGCCATACCATACACATTTAAAAGGTTGATTTAGAGGGAAAAAGGTCGTTCTGTTCTCTTTTCTTGCCTGTGTATTCAGTCCGTCGCCCAAAACACCAAGTCCTCCTGAGTTCAGCAGGAGAAGGGGCTGTGGTCCGAACCAGGAAGAGGACTCTCTTGTCTACGTCTCCGGCCTCAACACGCCACCCAAGCAAACAGAATTCATGGGGACAGGTTCTTTGACCCGGAGAGGTCAGCTGGGGTCGCGACCTCACACACCAGTGGGGAGGGTTGACATTCGACCCCAAGATGACCCGATGATGCCGCCGCAGACTCTGTGCTACGCCCCGGCCTCACCCAAGCTTGAGTTCAAGTCCAATCCTCACACTCCTGTCACTGAAAGATGGCAGAACATCAGCAAGGTAAGATCTGTCACCTTTACCTTGAAATACAACAAAAACGACTTTAGTGGTTGTCTTGGATCAAGCATTCTGTCAAACATAAGAATGAATATTGTATTTGTCATCATAATGCCTGCTGTTCCCTCTGAATGTGTTCTTGCAGTGTGTGTGTTCAGGTATGGTTATGTTAACGAGGTTTCATGTTGCTCAGACGTTATGTTTCTTTGTTTTCCACAGCCTATACCAACCTATGGATCTGTCCATCATAACCAGAGCGGCCGACGACCTTTAGGAAAGGTGACTAGTTCAAATGAACACACAGCAAAACATCCTCGTCTCATTTTACCTGCTGTAAAAACCTGCTTAGTGTTAAATAGTAATACTAACTCACTCTGGTGATTATGAAGATAGTTTTCCTTTAATGTTCATTTTGATTTTGCTCATTTCTAATATTATGCTGTTTCTGATTGGTTGGTTGGTTAATTGATTGATTGGTTGGTTGGTTGGTTGATTGGTAAATTGATTGATTATTGTTATTATTTTTAGCAGCAGCAGCAGCATTGTTGATTGTCAGTTAACTTCCCCTGCAGGGATAATTTTGTACAATACCATATATTCATCCTGTTCACTGGGTGTTATCTGAACCCTGTCTCTCTCTTCAGAGTTACTCCACAGGGGCACAAACAGACTTACTGCCCCCGTTGCCCCCGACAACGAGGGCGGCACACTCCCCTCACCCCCCCCACCTCCACCATCATCACCATCATCACCATCGCAGCCACTTGTCTGTCTGTGTGCTTCCACCAGCTCTGGTACAGCCCGCCTCGCTGTTCCCGGTCCTGCAGCCTTGTGTGTGCCGGCAGTGTGAATATTGTCCCTCGTGTGTTTCTGTACATACAGACTGTCTGGTCTTACGTCCACTCAAACACGTCAGTTGTATTGTGGTTTTGTCTTTTCTTGTGTTTTTTAACAGTGATGATAAAACATTACTTCCAATTAACACAGTGATTTTTATCAAGAGTAATATTTGTGACGTAGGTTTTATGTTACTAAAACTGTTTTGTGATATTTTGTGAAATGTACGTTTCTGATTGTTAATTTGTCACCAACTGTATTGTTGCTTGTTTCCTGTTTTCAATGTTTTTGTCACTAATAAATCATGTTGTTTTTGTTTACTTGTTTGTAATGTTTTGTCCAAAATAATTTAATACTTGAGTGTGTGTTTTGTCTAAATGTTTTACATAAAAGTAATGAACCTAATATGTCCTGTTTTACTACAATCTGCTGAACTACAAGTGATCCTTATTATGAAATGAAACTATACAATTTTCACAATCAGATCATGATCAAAGTCATTTCATAATAACCAGATATGCTAAAGACGTTATTATGTAGCTTCTCTGTTAGAACGTGTTTAACGGGTTTAACAGGCTTGTGTTACGTTCTTGGCTCAGTAACCAAAACACCCAACATTTACCGAACACATAGTTTCACACAATAAAGGACGTTTTAGCTTTGAGAAACAGGTGGAAGATGATGTGCAGTAGAATAACAGATGTGATGCTTTCCAGCCTCCAAAGCCTGACCTGAGGGACACTCCTCCGATCAGACCTCTCGAGAGCGACGCAGATGTGAGTATTGACGCCTTTAATGTTTTTAACATTTACTCAGAAAATATAGGATCACTAAGATTTTATCTGGCTTTTTTCTGAATGCAGGGTTATTGCCACATAACACCACTAGGAAACCCAGGAGGACAAAATCAAAATCTCACAATATTTTCTTTAGTAGCTTTAAATAATAGTAGAACAATTTTTGCTGGGGACCCCCTAGAACACCTCTAAGGACCCATGGGGGTCCCCAGACCTCACTTTGAAAACCCCTGCTCTAGATTGTTAGTATTTTCTATATAAAGCGATTGAGATCATAATGTCAACAGTAGTTAATAGTAAGTGTTACAACCATTTTCCAAGAGCAGGTGGTATATCTTCAAGACATCTCATTGTTGGAACCAAACTTCAGATAGACTGTGCTTTTCCTCCGCTAGGCTGTGCTGACCAGGCTGTGTGGATGTGACAAGCTTCTGCAGTCTCTGTCGATAGAGCTGGCCCAGCTACAAGTGGATAAGGTCAGTCTCTGGTTCAACTGTTAGGACTACTAACACTATCCATATCTAGTACAGTTGGTTTTACTGCATCAAGTTCAGCTTTAATCTGCAGGCTGCAGTATGTGACCTCTCGTTGAGTTGAAGTTCCTCGTCTCTCTCTCAGGACAGTGTCCAGTGTGCTCTAGAGATGACCAGGCTGCAGCTGGAGGACTGGAGGAGCCAGAGTCCCCAGGCCCAGGAAGGAGCCCTGACGCAGAAGGCTTTGCTCCAGGAAGAGCTGGTCACAATCCGGGCCAGGATGTGTGATGTGTCGTTGGTGCGTAAGATGAGGCAGTGAACCCAAATGGTTCAGTCAAAAGACAGTTTAGCTCTGCTGGGCGGGGAGAGGAGAGGGAGGCATGGTGGCTCAGTGGTTAGCACTGTTGCCTCACAGCAAGAAGGTTGTGGGTTCAAACCCCTGGCTGTCCCAGGGCCTTGCTCTGTGGAGTTAGCATGTTGTCCCTGTGTTTGTGTGGGTTAGGGTTAGTTGGTGTGTTGGGGAGGATCTTCTGGACCATGAGAGCATGCTGGTGTCACTTGTCTCATTATGTGACCTTGGGTACCTTGAAAGACGTTTTTAAGGCCATTATTGTTATTAACTGCTGAGATGCAGGAAAATGTTTAGTTTGGTTTGTTTTTATTGCTGTGTACAAATCATTGTTAGTGCCCATGTGACGTCTCTCTTGTTACTATAGATTTTCCTATACTGTGTCTGTTGTCTTTGTTTAATGATCGTGTATTTTACTGGTTGTGGATGTGTTTGTTGGAGCAGGAGATGGAGCGGGTCTGGAGTCAGTATGAGAGGATGGAGAGCGAACTGTCTGTTATCCGCTCACAGCTTCAACATATCTGTAACTTTGGGATGCCGCAGGTAAATCTCACCTACTGGATTATATGTACACATGTAAACCTGCTGTTTATCTATCTATGTTTATTATTATTATTATTATCTATCTATGTGTGACAAAGATTCCTCATCGTTGTCGTATCGTATCTTTATCATGGATGTTCAACAGATATTCACAAAAAAGTGAAACATGTTTCTATTTACTTTTTTTTTTTTAAGTGACTTGCTCAAGAGTACCTTAAAGGTATATTTCCTAGATTCCTCTGGTCAGTCCAGGGATTTGAACTACTGACCTTCTGGTCACAAGCCCACTTCTCTTAGATCTTAAGCATAATGTGTAGACTGACTGTGACTCTGGGTGTCTGCTGGTCCAGGATCAGTCTCAGGCCCAGAGAGAGCTCTGGATGATGGAAGATATCCTGGCTGGTCTGAAGGTCAACAGAGGTCACTTCAGTCTGCTGCTGGGACTACAGAGCCACCACAGTAAGATACCATGTACAGTCCAGACCGGTACAGTACAGATCAGTACAGTCCAGACCAGTACAGTACGGACCAGACCAGTACAGTTCAGATCAGTACAGTACAGTCCAGACCAGTACAGACCAGACCAGTACAGTCCAGACCAGTACAGTACAGTACAGTCCAGACCAGTACAGACCAGACCAGTACAGTCCAGATCAGTACAGACCAGACCAGACCAGTACAGACCAGTACAGACCAGACCAGACCAGTCCAGACCAGTACAGTACAGACCAGTACAGTCCAGACCAGTACAGACCAGACCAGTACAGTCCAGACCAGTACAGTCCAGACCAGTAGAGTACAGACCAGTACAGTCCAGACCGGTAGCTTATCCTGCTCCTAAATGTACTCTATGTATGCATGTATGTGTGGATATGTATTGTATTGGTGCATGACTTTTATATACACTGAGATGGATGGATGGA
>OMKK01084350.1:0-11429 GCA_900302305.1 Polymixia japonica
TTTTGTCCTGTTTTATTCAACGTCACATTTTCCATTTGGATTCCATAAAGTAATATTACCGTGTATGTCGCTCTGCATCCCCACACCTATTACTCACCTCTTCTCTTCTTCTGCTTCCTGTCCAACAGCTTGTCATTTATTTCCCTCTCCCTTAACTGTGTCTTTCTCTCTCTCCCTCTCTCTCTCTCTCTCTCTCTCCCTCTCTCTCTCCCTCTCTCTCTCTCTCTTTCTCTTTCTTTCTCAGCCTTTCACAGTGTATCTCGCCCGCCCCCCCAGAGCGTTACATTTTAAAACCGTCCCTAATTAGGAAGGAGAAAGTCATTCCAAACAGATGGCCCGAGCTGGCCTTGGTAATTATTGCTGAGTGAACCGTGGCTCCCGTAGGCCTTCGCTGAGACGAGCAGCGAGCTCTGCTGGCTTTGCTTTGAAGCGAGACCCGCTCGGAGAGAGGCGTAAGGGGCCGCGTCCGACCTACCGAGGCCATGTACTGGCTATGACGAGAAGGATACCCGGTTTCCAAGGTGTCTGTCACGCGATCAGGCTTGAGCTGAGACTTAGCCAGCCTTTATTGTAGTATCTTAGGTTACAGATTCTGCCCCCATCTCTGTTCTACTCATCTCGCGGGAGTCAGATTAATTAACACAAATGTAATACTCTTGCAAGGATTGTGGTGTATAAGAATGAAGGCTTGTTCGGGAAGGCGAAACGCTCGACTTGGTCATATATATGAATTTTTTATGATATGTCATCTTTCACTAGGACTCATAGGGGAGGCTATCTTATGAATCTCATGTTATGCCATGTTATGCCTCTCCCTGTGTGTCTCTCTCTCTCTTACACCCCCCACCGACAGTGCATGACTGATAAACGTCTTTGGAAGATGTGCGTGTATGTGTGCATATGTATGTGTGTCTGTGTGTGTGTGTGTGTCTCTGTGTGTGTGTATGTCTCTGTGTGTGTGTGTGTGTGTCTGTGTATGTGTGTGTATGTGTGTGTGTCTCTGTATGTGTGTGTGTCTAGTCCAGAAATCATTGGAGGTTTCTACAGTCAACATACCACTAATGAGTTTACACACATAAGGGGAGGCTTTAGTTAAAAGGATATCACAGCCCTTGTTTGGCCCATAATCATCTGTCCTCACCTTTAACAAAAGCCTGCTTCCTCTTCCCTAATGAGAACACAAGTAGCACTTAGGCTCCATTTAGGAAAACCCGTTTTATAAAACCTAAAAAGAAAAATAATCAAAGCATGTTTACTTTTGAGGTGGCGCCCTCAAAGAAAGAAAGGAGCCTTGGATTGAGGGATGGAGAGGTAGAGAGAGAGAGCGAGAGAGAGAGAGAGAATAATAAGGAATATTTGTCTGGGTGCGTAGTGTAATGGGGTCAATTCATTATGTTTTGAAGGAGAGGCGAGAGAGCCTGTTAATTTAGCTGCATGAAGGGAAATGAATTGAGAGTTGCTGTTCTCGGGTATCAGCTGTTAACACATTTACATCTGAACTGCATGTCCACGCTATTAGAGAGACGCTAATAGACATTTTGTCATCTCTTTTGATATCGCCAGCAGCCGAGATGACCTGTTATTGGTTTGACATTGGGGCTGAGATATGAGATGATTGGAAATGGGGGCAATTAAAAAAAGCTGGAATTACAGAATCTCTGTCAGCATCTCTAATAATAAATCGCCGTGGTGGAAGGCCATATCTGTTGGAAAGCAAAAAGCAGAAATTCACAACTGCAGTAGATTCAGTAGAAGTGACCAATACATCACATGGAGAGTAAGAATTAGCTGTAAGTGTGATGTCAGCCATTTTAAATGAGCGGCCGCCTGCATCCACACGCCCGCCCTCTCTCCAGCCTCTGGTACCAGGAGAGCCGCTGTGGTATGAGCACATCAGAGGAGGCACCGGTGAGAAACCACAGGGTCACCTTGCTCTCCCCGCACAAAGCTAAGCCCGTAGTTAAGCTCTCTTCACAACTCTAAACTCGATGTCTAAAGACAAGCATTAGAGTGGGGACTGGGCTAGCTTAACAGTAGCGACGCCGCAAAGTCTTTTAGCGAGTGATTTATTAGACTGTACTGCAAGTCCTGTTTGAGGAATGGGCTGAAGGAATTGAATTGCTCTGACCTCTGCATGTTTGCGTCTTTGTTGCCGAGCTTGAAGTCCGGCTGCTACAGGTGGAGAGTGCGTTTCGGGGCGAGTACGTTTGTTTGCGTGGGTCTGCTGCATGAGCCGTGAGGTCATTTGGACGCAGCTGGTCGGCAAGGTCGTGTAATATCCATGGCAACGTCTGGGCTGTCATGTCAATGCATGTTTTTCAGCGGGGGGGCGGGGTTTGTTTCTATCTTACACTCAGACAAGCCTTTTTCAATCTCTATTTGTTGGCATGTTTTCAATTCTGAGCACGTTTGACCTGGGTTTATCAGCCTGTGGCCTCACCGGCTTGTAGCTTTCTGTTGTAAACAGGTTTGGAAGGTAAAGGGTTTAACCTCCCTGAGCTAGCAGCATTCAGCAAACAGCATCCATCTTCCCATCTGTGTGATGAGAAACCTGCAGAGGAGATTAGACTGTGTTTCTGTAGGCAGGCAGATCCAGGGGAGGAAGGAAGATGAATGACGAATAAGACTGAGGGAAATAGTCAAAATGGGGATAATTAGTTAGGGATATCAGCAGTGAGCACTGGAGCAGCTTGGATAGCAGTAATATGTATGATGATGAGCTTGATCTCCTCTGATGAGCGGGATGATAGCTGGGCTTCAAATAATGTTACCAATTACACGACAGAGATTAGGCCTAACTAGAGACTGACCGCTCTCTCTCTTCCTCTCTCCCTCTCTCTTCTGTCCTACTGTCCTTGGTCTTTTTTATTCTTAAACTCACTCTGTTCACTCTCTCTCTCTCCTGTTCTATCTGTCTGGTTGTTTCTGTCTGAGCAGCCAGGAAAACCTGCGCCCCAGCAGAATTTGCCTGTTTAAATGGCCAGTGTGTGCCGGGACGATGGCGCTGCGATGGAGAACCGGAGTGTCCCGATGGCTCCGACGAGGCTGAAGCCACCTGCAGTAAGTTGAGCCAGTCACTCATAAAACACACACGTAGGCACGCATACACAAACACAAGCATACACACCAGGGGTGTAACGGTACGTGTATTCGTATTCGTCCCAAGCTTTGACGGTCCGGACGTTACGGTTCGGTGCATGCAGTCATACGGAGAATATGCGGTACGAAGGTTGATGTTCTACCCGGAAACCTTAAGCTGTAAGCCGTTAGCAAGTTAGCAACATGCCATGCTAAGCTTAGCTCAAGCTGAATGGTGTCTGACTGAGTCAGTCACACACTATTTACATTTTACATTTTACTGCTTAATACACTACAGGCTGTACCAACCATAGACATATATACATAGATGCTGCATTCACTGCTTTGGCCCATTGCTGCGATACGTCAACATCAGCGCCATATTAGACCGGGCAAGACTGGCCTGTAAACAAATACAAGTAAACCAGGGAGCTGTGGTTTTTCTGGATAAAAAGCACTATAATGTTTACATTTCTCAACTGATTTCAATGAGTCGTTTTTATATTCAAGGGTTTATATGTGGAGTAGAACAAATTTTTTTATGATAAACAACACTGAGTGGAACAAACTAACTTGCACTACTGTCTGTTCAAAACAGATGAAAAGAAACCTAGCCTTATGCATTTGGGTTTTTTTTGTTGCTTTTTTCCCCGTTGTACCAAACTGTGATGTCCAAACCGCGGTGTGAACCGAACCATGACTTCTGGGTACCGTTACACCCCTAGTACACACACACACATACAATCATACACACAAGGGACAGTTGTGTACTCTAAGACACACACCAGCACAATGCTCACACACTGGTCTAATACAGGTCAGCATGTTCAATGCTAATGCCTGTCATCTAGTTCATTACAATTAACATTTTAATTCAGTATATAATCTGCCTATCCACCCAGTTCCACCCAGTCCCTCAGTTGAAATGAAGGCGTGAAACTCGGACCACATTATTCCATTCCCTTTACCTTATCTGTTGGTGCTTGTGAAGTGTCATATGTATCATTCAGTAACAGCTTCACTATCATCAGGAGCGGAGGGGCAGACTGAGAGCTGCAGCGGGAGCTACCTTTATAGATGATCAGACGCTTGGAGGGAATAAAAAGCCACGGCTGGCTAATTACCGTGGCATTTTTCGCTCTCCGTCTGAATATGCTGCCATGCCTCCGTCTCTGCCGTGCTAGACAGGATTTAATTTGGCTCTCCTGGAACCAGAAGTCAGGTTTGTAATTTCCCTTGTTGCTTCCACTCAGACGGCAGTTCACCCGCACCGTCCGCCTCCAGCCAGGCCTCACACCCGCCCCTCCGCTCCGCTCAACCCACGCACGTCTGCACTCCGTGCCGTCTGATGTGGCGTGCAGGAAGGGCCCCGATTACCGCTCTGCCAAGCGGAGGGGCCCCGGTTTGGCCTGTGTCAGGCTCGCTAACCCACGCACGGTCCGTGGCCGGGGTAAGGCAGGTTTGACGCGTCCGCAACCGAGCGGGCACTCAAGTGTAGGAGGCTTTTAAATGGGTTTAAAATGGGTTTCCTTCTTCTGATAAGTTCTGCTTCCCCTTCTTGTTGACGGCTTCCCTCTCGGATCTAGAGGCATTAGTTTGAGCAGGTTCAAGGTGGAAACTTTAAGCAACTCGGGTAGGAAGGTAGGAAATCTTTGCATCGGCATTCGGCTCACTGCTGCGTGTGGAGTCAGGATGTCTTATACAGGATATTACATGAAGATGAAGATGATGGAAATGTAGGTGATACAGCGTTGTGTAACAGTTTGTGGAGTCATGTTTGATTTCCATCCCGCATCATCGTGTTTTGATCTCCTACTGAGGGAGGGAATTACTCTGCACGACAACAAATGAAGAAATAAACAGATGAGTCTTTAAAAGCGTATTCATTTCGGTTTTGTTGCTTTTTATTTGTTATAGACACGTGGGCTGATCCAATGAATAATGTAACAGCCTGGCAAGCGTCTAATGTCACCCCCAGAAAGTTGAGTGCAAGGAGGGAGACATAAAGAGACTTCTGGAAGATAACAAGTTTATATTGGAAATCCAGTTAAAGATGAATGAGGGAAGATTCATCTCCGGGCTGCAGAATGCAGAGATAGGGATCAGGGCTGAGAAGAAAGTCATTTATATGGAAATCCCACATAAGTTAACATGCTGTAATATCTAAATCTTCTGCACCCCAACAGTGAAAACTGTGGTGGACTTTCTTCTTGGATCTTTCTTCTAACGTAAAATGGCACATTTTGAGTTTTGCTCTAAAATCTGTAGTTTCTACGGCCTAAGTATCTTTCAGCTATGGAAAGACATTGTTAAGCTGTTATTTCCCATTGCCATGACAACTACGGTAGAGTTTGTGCTGAAGCTTCACACCCGCCGGCTAGTTTCAGCTCTGCTGTAAAACGAAATGCGAGTGCATCCTTCCTCTTCCTCGCTGCTTAAAAAAATCAGGTATGACTACAGAACAGGTGGCCTTTACCACACAGCGTGCAGGCCTCCTAATTATGCACTGGGATAAGAAGTGTCACGTCGAGACTATATCTGAACAGAGGGGTTGCTGAAGAGAGCCAGGCATCTTCAACACAGCTGCCTCTCTGTTTAAGTGGATCCCAACTGTGTCACAATCACATTGAAATGAAGGAGAGCGTGTACCGGAGGACTGAGATTTGGACTAGTTTGTTACGCCGACGAAATCCAACCTACTTATTTTTGCCAACTTGAATCACTCTGCTCATCTGTCTCATTAACCTTGTTTGACTGGTGGTCGGCCGTCGGCGCCGGCTTCTTGGCAAGATAGCAGAGCTGCGATGTCATTTCGATTTGTTTTCGTTATGAGCAACTCTTGAAGTGCCATATTTTTGTGATTAGATTCAAGATGCGAAAATCAACCTCGTAAATTGAATGACTCCATTCTGATAACAAAACTTCAACAGCACCAACAACAACTCCTCTGTCCCATGTGGTGGTTTTGCTTGCAAGCGTTAGCAATTAAACTTCACATTCAACAATTAAACCTCACCAAAGTGGGGCTCTGTTTTTGCTCTCATGACAACACTGCAGGACAGAATATCTATAAAATATAAAATATAATATAATTTGATATACCTTGCTGGGGGATATGAGAGTCGCTATTGTGTTCCAGAGACGTGTGACTGCAGCGAATGTGAAACCTCTGTTTTACATCAGCTCATTATTATACAGTACAGCATACACCTTTACTGCATCACGCTCCAATTACTCTGTAGCCTGATAAGCCAGCCCAGTCTCTCTCTCTCTCTCTCTCTCTCTCTCTCTGTCTGCTTTCACTCTCACAAGCCACTCATCTTGTTGTTCATTTAATTTGCCTCCCGACTCCCTTAATTTCTGTGTCTTTTTCTCTTTGTTTCTCCTCCACACACACAAACACAAACAAAAACAAACACACACAAACACACACACACACACGCACACTTGTACATATAGACACACAAACGGACATGTTGGATTGGGAGCCACACAGATCTGTGCCAGAATCATCCTGGCTCAGTGAGTGGGTTCCCAATTACACGCTGGAGTAGCGTTACACTGGCATATTAAAAATTCAAATTCGGGCCACACTGACAGTTACTCACAAGCACTGAAAAATGAATGACTTTTTGCAGAAACATGTGAAGTGCCAAAGCCTATTGTTTTTTTTTTGCAATGTATAAATGTATAATCAAGAAGGAATTAGGTTGACAACCAGCTGTTCAGTTGCTCCCTGCACTTTCCTCAAGCGCTGACCTTTTCCTGTGCTCATACAATATCAAGTCACTTTTAGGGAGCAAGCTAGAGAAGGGCGTGTTAGCTAGCTGCCACTGTGTCTCAATACTGCTGAGTTCAGCTCGCTCCTGCATGTCACTTTCTCCTGTTGTCTTTGAAATAGTTCTCTCACTTCACAGTGTGATTTCTCCACCTGAAGAATCCTCTTTTACCCGAGGAAACACTGAACCGAAGTGAATGTCTAAAATTTCGAAACGTATTACCGGATTGAACTGTTCTTTTTTGCAGCCATGATATTATGCCCTAATTTAGCCCCTCTTAGAATTACGTAATTTATAGTGGATTAGAGATATTTCCCTGAAGAGGGCTTTTATTAAAAAAAGCCTTCTATGAACCTCTTTGTAGATATTGAGCTTCTAAGCCATTGAGAGTTTTAGGGGGAGGGTGAGTAATGAAGCCTTGCCTCATTGTATTGACTTTATAATGCAGAAGATTTTCTCCACAAAGATGTTTGCTCTGCAGATCTGCATCCTTTTACTGCTCCGCGCGTCGTTTCGGAAACAGTTGTGTCCTCTAAAAGTGCCGTAAAATGTACGCGTTCCACGTGACTCTACGCTGTCTGTATGCCAACACTGTTAGTGAAACTGCAGACATGGATTTTGAATACATTCAGTATGTACAGCTTGTGTGTAGTGTTCAGATTATAAGTGTGTCAGTTAGTACTGTTGCATTGTTGCCAAACCAGTGAAATGATTCCGATTCTCATTATGTGACCCTGTGTTTCTGATCTACATTTGAACCAAAGTTGATCAACAGGAAGTGACTAATAATATCTCACTCACAGCGAGGGGAATGTTCTTGCTCTTGGTTAGCAATGCAGAAACCCTGGTAGGGTACATTACTTGCTAATGCACTTTGCTGATAATAACCATTTCTGTGTCCCATTGCATGCAGTGAGCGTTCTCTTTCCTGTACCTGATCTATAATTCACAGTGAGGGACAGGGCCACGCTAGCCCAGGTTAATGAGGCAGTAAATCTGCCTGGAACGCTTGCTACTGGAGCGCTTTGTGCCATTTCAGCACAGAGGCAGATAGGACCATGGTATCACCCCCCTCACCATCACCTCTACATGCTTATGTGCAAGAGTATAGACGCATGGTTACACACACATACACACACACACACACACACACACAGTACATACATAAATACATACATTCATGTTCATATTCATCACCTTGAGAGAGACGAGGCCAAATGCAAAAGCAGACACATTAAATTCCCTTGGAATGCAAAGTGACATCAGCTAAGTACCAGACTTGTAATGGTGAGGAACTGGTATCGTTGTTTTTTTTATCAACGCTGTTAAAATGGCCAGTAGGGCTGCTGAGTAAACAGTCCCAGAAATATACATCGCTGGAATTGTTTTGTTTTAGCCTAAAATTAAATCAAATGTGTCTCTGATGGAACAAGGTTATAGGCTAGATGTCCGAACATTAGAAAAAAATAAAATAAAGGCCATTGTCTTAATATTTTGGAATAAAATGTATAACTTATTATAACTAATATTATGGTCTATTTTTAAGCTTCACAATGCATATTGAATGTATTGTGTGACAATATACAACATGCCTTGTGACAAGACAAGAATTGTTATACATCTTGTTAGAAAACAGAGTTTAGGACTAAAAGACTACGAGCGATACTGAATGTGGTGATCAAATAAAAAGTTGAACTGACGTAGCATTGTCACGTTGAAATGAATCTTGCCTTTGGTCTTGTAATAGGGGATGAATTCCAGAACCGATCTTCTGCCAAAACACCAGAGAGGAGATGATGAGTCACTCTTGTTTTTTTTTACTAAACAACGGAATCGTCTTCAGAGTCTATGAGTAATTATTTTGTGTTATTTTCCCCCGGTTCTCAAGCAAAGCCCATTAGCCACGTCTTTATAAAATCAGACCTAATCAATAACTGCAATGTGCGGAAGTGAAGCAGCACTGCTTTGGCAAACAGCGATATTTGGTTCCCTTGTTTGCGAAGAGGAGGGATTGAGTACACGCTTCATCAAAGAGCCATCAGTTAAAAGGATAGGACAGCTCTCTCCTTGCATGGTGGATTCTGATTCTGCTTGCCTGCCACACACACACACACACACACACTCACACTCACTCTCTACATCTCTTTCCACTTGGTATGGATGGCTTTGATTTTGCTCAAGGATAGGAATCTGAAAGGTTATTCGGCAGTTGGTCTCTTTAGCCTTCTGTTGCTCTGCTCTCTGTCTCTCTCTCTCTCCCTCTCTCGCTCTCCTTTCCTGTCTCCATCTCTTTGTTTCTTATTTCTTTTCAGTTCTCATTGGGCCTAAACATCAGTTTGAATTCCTTTTAGAGAACGTGATGTTCTCTTTCTGAAAGATTCCATCTCTTCATCTCTTCAGCAGCCAGTCTTTTCCCCTTTGGTTCTCAGTCATTCCTCAGTTGTAATCATCCTAGAACGGTAATTTGTAGACCTGTGACATTATATTACTTACAATGGGTAGACGCTTCTACCTTTTGGCTGGTAGAGATAAATCTACGCTGAACCGTACAATCCCCCCCCCGGAGCCCCGTGGTTTCCATCTTTAGAAACGGCCCCAGTGCGCTGCAGCGGTCGGCCATCTTGTTTCCCGGGGTCAGGGCCTGGCTGCGTCAGCCGTTCTCACCACCTCTCTCACCACCTGTACGCAGTCACACCTCCTGGCCAATAGGACCTCTTTCGTCAGAGAATTTGTCTCGCCTGGGGCAGGATTGAAAGGTTAAGATACCTTTACTTCCTCTTTCTACACTTACTTACATATTTTAGGCAAAGGTAGATATCTACTGTGTTATTGGGTTTTGTACTGTCTTACTTTCAACAATATTTAATTTAATTTAAAGGCTATTGCTGTACCTTATGTAACATTGCAAGTGTATATCTAAGTGCACCAGGTTGAATTCCTCCAATCTACCTGGCAAATGAAGACTGTAATTCAGACTCTGAAGTAAGGGCTCTTGATTGTACAACAGATACTTAAGCAATAGCTCTCGACATGCCGGGTCGAACACCGGCCCTTAGCTGTGATACAATAACCATATACCACGACCTGAAGTGAGCTATTGCTTTTCTAAAACGATCACCAAGTATGGCAACATGAAAGTAATAGACACACTCCAATTTAAATTGTTTTTATTAATAACTAATAATGTTCAAAATAAAATAGGCTCTCCTGGCGTGTGCTATTGCTTAAGTAACACCAGATTTTCCTGAAATCCATTATCCTTAACACTAACCCTTGCATCCCCTGTGCCCAGTGACATCATGCTACTAGCTTAAAAATCATGTGAAATTTGCAGACGTAGTTACTAAATCTGTACAAATGTCTTAGTTACAACAAGACTGAGCAAGCCAAGCACTTTAGTGTTTATATGTACGGTTGTCATTCAGTTTGGGAAATCCCACGATGTCTGTCGTAGTTTGTTAGGCTAATGTTTGCACTGAATTGTGCAAAGGAATTAGATGTCATAGCTGTGTTATATGGTTAATATACCACGGCTATGAACCAATCAGATTGCTTGATTTGGGCTACCCGTTTTAGAACGAAAAATTGCAAACACTTCACACTTACGTACTAAATTTGTTATTCCATAACAAATTACCATTAGTCAACTTCACATTTACAATTTACAAGACTAATTCACATCGGATTAATTTATTTAGATGATTATTCATTCACATAAATGTTCATCATTTGACTCTGGAACAGAAGAACGCATGCCGGATCACTCCAGCTTTCACTGAACTTATGATTGAAGGCATGTAATATAACATATAGTATAACAAAAAATACCTATGATTGCTGAAAGGGGTGGAATTAGCATAAGTGTAGTGCTGTAATGAATTCATTTGCATATGAACAGCTGTGTTTTGTTTAGAAAGGATGAGTTTTTACAGT
Organism: Polymixia japonica; assembly: GCA_900302305.1. NCBI lineage: Eukaryota > Metazoa > Chordata > Actinopteri > Polymixiiformes > Polymixiidae > Polymixia > Polymixia japonica. The sequence goes on from OMKK01084350.1 coordinate 10,791, forward strand.
TTCTCTCTGTCTGGTCCAATTACCCACAAAGCAATTTTCAGCCTAACATGATGGGTGACTGCATCATTGATTGTGTTAAAACCTCATAAATGTTATTCATTATGGAGCTTGTTCTCACCCAACATGATGAGAATGATCATCTTTTCCTTATGCGGTTACTTGTCAGACGTAACCATGCTGCTCCAGCAAGCGAACGCCGAACCGCGAACCGAGACGCGTAACATGAATATCCTGCATAGCTCACCTTAATATTCAGCCAGGACCGAGGGAAGGCGACACTTTAAGATGTAAGATGCCAAAAAAAAAGACAAAGATTAGCGATTTGTCTCGTAGGCTGACCCGTGGATTTGGTTCTGAGGGTTTAAGGCTGCAGTTTAAGTAGAGATGCATAATTAACTACAGCATGCTCGGTACTAAACACAGAGTAATCTGGATCAAACTCCTCCTGTGCCAACTAGAGCAGATTGGCAGGAGTGAGAGGAGGAGGCTGGGCTGTTCGTTTGCTTCACGGCCAACTGTGCATTTGCAATATTTCATGTCTTTTTACATGTCTCTTTAGAGCCAGCCCAGACAGCAAAATAAATTGGCCGGAGTGGTGGAGTTGTTTTTGGAGGGTTTTTAACTGTGTCACGGGGGTGA
>OMKK01084351.1:0-14434 GCA_900302305.1 Polymixia japonica
ATTCACATTGTATATTATACAATGTATATTATATTAGAATACACATATAATAATAATAATAATAATAATAATAATAATAATAATAATAATAATAATAATAATAATAATAATGTGATATGTGAATAATATTTTCTGTGAATGAGATGTTGATGTCTGTATATATTTAGTTTGAACCTACATTCTGAGGTGAGATCTGTGAGACAAAATTAGTATTTTTTTCCAATTTAAATTTTATTTCATGTACTTACCCATAATTAGAATAACACAAAATGCACTTAATGTATGTTAATTTAATGTAATTAAGTTAAATTATATAATGATTCTGTATATTATACGATGATATACATATAATAATAATACGTGTCTAGGCGTCAGGTGTTGTAACGTCCTGGATGAATTCATCCACCATACTTCTGTTGAAGTTGATTCATTACAGCAACTAGGACACAACAGAGAGAAATTAACATATAAACAGGAACAACAAGGAGCTGTTAAACACTACAAACCGACAAACAGCACAAGAACATAACAGGTCAAATAAATAAATGGAAAAGATATGAGAAAATGAATTAATAGCATATACGGTACGGCGTAATGTATACGAAGCTAAAGTAGAAAGAATAGATGTGAACTGGAGCAGGAGAATATGAAAAACAATATGTTCTGTATGGAAATATAAAGATATACATCATTTTCTGTGAAGCGCTCTAGATAATATGGTTCCCCGTACATCTGTTGACTACAGCTAGCATCACAAAAGGTGGCTAGTTGAGAAGAACTAACAGATCTGAACATCTCAGCTCCTCCTCCTCCCTCCTGCCGACTCCTGACTCCCTGATCCAGTCAGAAGAGTACAACCGCTCCTCATCCTCCCTGGTAGTCTGTAAACTCTTATCTTCAATCTCAGGTCATCCTTATCCTCCCTAAAGCGTATCACATCTACCTCTAAATCCCCTCTAACTCTCTCTGTAGCTGTTGTTTCACTTCTTCTGCTTGCTCTTCTCTACATGAACATGTTGTCAGGGCGACGCGGCTCTGACCTTTCACCCCCCCTGAGGTTTACAGAGGAGCAGAGGATTATTTTACTGTTGTTATTGTGTTTATCGCTCTGGATGCGAGGGTCAGATAAATAACTAAAACGTCAAATGTGTCCGCGTACACCTTTCTCTCTCTTTTCATCTGTACTCGTCTTACCGTAATACTTCCAAAAGTATGTTATTTTAGGTAGTGTTATGTTTTTACACTATCATTGTTTTATGCTTGTGTTATTCTAAACTAAACACACTAAGTGAGCGTGTTGTTAAATGGGAGAAGTGGGGCTGATTATATTTAATACTGCACCTGTGAGGGCCTGTAAACACTGCTACTATTTGCTTATGTGTCTTTGTTTGTTTGTTTGTTTGTTTGTTTGTGTGCGCAGGTGTACACGTCTGTCTGCATGTGTGTAGGTGTGTGTGTGTGACCAGGTGTGTGTCTGTGGGTTGGTGAGTTTTAAAGTGAGTTTAGTTATTTTTCTCTCTGTTGTGAAGTGACGCGTTTCAATAAAGTCAAACGTCTATCTCTCTCTCTAATGTTCACTTTCTTCTTCTTCTCTCTCTAACGTTCACTTTCTTCTTCTCTTCTTCAGCTTGGCTGCATCCAAAGAAGCTGCAGCCCGGAAAGCTGCCTCTCCGATGCCCCCCTCGGAGTTCCTGGACAAACTCATGGGGAAGGTGTCGGGTTACGATGCCAGAATCAGACCTAATTTTAAAGGTAGGAGTTGCCACCAAGACACAGTCGGATAAGACAGGAATGTAGCCAAACATTATTATAGATTTGATAACGTTTTATCTATTGTCTTTGTATTGTATTGCCTGTTTTGTAACGTCTTAACCAAGATTATCTAGGAACAAGAGAGGTTTGTACACACCTGTTTTCTAAGAAAGAAAAATACAAAAAAAAACCTTAGTAAATGTAATGAAATTCTCTTATGACCACTGTTTGATTGACATGTTACAGGCTGTTAACCTTCTCAATGTGTTTTTTCGGTTCTCAATTTATCGATTTCTTTTATTCACCCTGTGCAGTGTGGAACAAAGGTAACTCCGCCCATTCTTCAACATCCCAAAGATAGAATGAGGCTGTTTCAGGTGTTTCTTAAGAGACCCCTCCCCCTTTATATGACCCCGCCCCCTTTAGCTCAAAACAGACGTAACATGTAGCTACCATGATATGCTCGTCATCATGTTAATATCTGAGGATGGATGAGGTATCATGGTACTAGGTTGGCTACATTCCTTGGTATCCTCACAGTATCCCGAGTGCTTGTTTTGGTGGTCCAGGTAATGTTCCTCTCCCGGAAGCGTGCTGCTAACTGATGATGATGATGATGATGATGATGATGATGATGATGATGATGATGGCGGTAATGGCGCGCCGCCGTCGTTCGGGGCCCCCTGGAAGATCGCGGGGAGTTCGTCTCTCTCTCTCGCGGATGCTATTTTCCGCGCCGTTCCTTCCCCTCGCCGCTGCCGCTCAAAAAGCGTGCCGCTTCTGTCTGTTTCCTGCGTCTCTGCCCTGTTCTCCTTTTCACGCAGACGCTCTCTATTGTATTTTTCATTACAGTTTAAGATCTGCAGCTGATTTACAGTAAAACTACACGTACAGTGACTTCCTGCAATGGCAACATTAGAAGCAGCCAGCAGTAAAATGTACACGAGTGAGAGCTACTAGATTCCTGTACCTGTACAATATTCATGTATAATGGAGCAGTGCTCTGTGTCTGCTTCTGTGTGACGCGCACACACACACACACACTACACACACACACTACACACAGCAGGTTAAGTCCCAGCTCTCAGTCTGTTACTGTGTGCGTGCCTCATTAGCTTGTGATGGTGGTGTGACAGAGTTTCCAGGGCTGAGCTGTCAAGACCTCACCTGCAGGTGTGCCTGACCGAGGACAGAGCAATTACAAGCGGCAGTTTAGTCGCGTTGCGGACGCAAGTACCTCTGCAAATTATACCACCGCGATCGATTCAGCCGTCTGAGGCCTTGCAGTTTGATTATGTCATAGGTCCTTATCGTCCCCGATCTCGAGAACTCATTACTGAAACCTCTTAAAATAACAGAGAAAACGAAATGTTGGTCAACGTAGGAAGGATATTAAAGAATAGCCCAGTAACGATGTTAAAGTCCATTTGGGTGGCACTCTCCTTTAACATATCTTGAACAGGCAGATCTAATTGCTTGCTCAGATCAGTGTCTGCAACGCCAAGACCCTAATCTGCCATTTGGATTGAGATTATCCATCATTCAGATTATGCAGGAGTCGCCCCCGGGCTCCTGATCGGCCCAATCCCGTTTTACCCATCGGCAGGCTTGATCAGGTCAACTGGAGCACGTGTTCCTTCGCCCTAAGGCCTATTAGTCACCTGAGTCATGCACGGACAATTCAGCTAATCGCTCCAGACAGCTTGCCAGCACCACTTGTTCCGTCACTGTGTTGGCTAGTGATGAAGAATGCCCATATGGGCATATGTTTTGATGCTTCTGGGTGTCTATGTTCATATGTGTGTGTGTGTGTGCTTATGTATGCTGTTCTAAGTGTGTGTGTGTACATGTGTATATTTATGTGTGTGCTCATTTGTGTGTAAATTAACTATTCACGTACGTATTCACGTGTGTGTGTGTGTGTGTTGGTGTGTGTTTGTGTGCACACGCGTGCGTGTGTGTGCGGCTGCAGGTCAAACGTGCGCGTCTGTTTAACGAGCCCTCACGTCTCAGGAATAATGGAAGCACCACGGCGGTCGGTACCACGCGCCGGTCAACACTCTGGACACAGCGCCGCGTGTCACTGGGCTCCTCTGATGTCATCCCCTCCGTGAGAGGGGACAGTGTGACTAGCACTGACAGGCCGTTGTTAGCTGAATACATTTCTCTCTTCACAATGGTCCCGGCGTTGAAGGATGTCACCCTCGCCGAGGGCCGTTAGCGACTCTCCCACAATCACCTGCTATTACGGCGAGCGAGGAGAAACGGGCCGTCCGGGAAATTGCGGCAGAGCGCGTGTGACCGGGTTCGCAAGTTCAGTACAGCTAACTGAGGTCGTTACCGCGGCGAGGGGGGCCCTCAGCCAGGGCGATGGGTGTACGCTAAGCACAGAACGAACCCGGTTCAAAAACAGAGCCTTGAGGCGGGTAAACACTGCAGAATACTTACCGGTTCCTTGGACTAATTAAGGACAAAGTTGCATTCTAAGCCTAATTTCCTATCAGAGAGAAAGTGGCTACATACACATACACACAGTATCCTGGATGCTAGCTCAGTATCTCGGTTAACGTCGTATTCGGGATACGCTGTTTACATGCATATTTAGTTTCCCACTTTCTAATATCCCTGTATCTGTCCACGAACGAACCAAATTCCCTGCGTCGTCTCTTCAGCTTCAACGACAAACTGCATGTCCCAGGGCTGGATTTTAGCAATAATCCAGAGTCTTCTATAAAAGTGACCTAATTCTGCAATCGTTCCCGCTGTTAACGATCCTACATACAGTAGATTTGCTCAGCAGTCCGCAGGAACCCAGGGTCTCACATTTATTCAACAACTGCTTTAAATGAATTGCTAATGTGATGGCGTCTGCCATCCAGACAACCAAGAATATTAACCTGTCATGATTGAAAGGCACAATTCTATTCTATTCTTTGCATAATTATATGCAAAACAGATCGTAAAAACCCAGCAGTAAGCGGGATAACATGCTTACATGCCTCTATCCTGGATACAACCGGGATAAGTCCTGGTTAGTGTAAACAGGATGTGGCGTTTCATAAACAGAATATGTGATGCTGAATATTAACGGGATATTGGTGTGTGTGTAAACATGGCCACTGGTTGGGATTAAATATTCCCTCTCACAGCTTCTCATACGGTGGCTTGATGTCTTCCTCTTGACGCGAGGCCGTGTCGAGGCCTCGACCGGCCGGGGCGTCGCCCTCCCCCGGTGTCCCGGGTTTAAATTAGTACCGGAAAAGCCCCGACTTAAATATCTCTGCGCTAACACCCGCCTGTACTCTATCACACTGACGTCTTGAATCAAGAGAGGAATAAACACACACATCCGACTCGCTTAGCAAAGCTGTCTTCCTCTGCTGCAGCAGCGGCGCTGGAATCGTCCCAACTGAGAGTATCCTTTGGAGATTTCTTCCTCCTCTCAGTGAGCGTATTTTAAAGTGACCTTTCGTAACCCTGATTAACATAACACCTGAGGGCAAACCGGGCCCTGGAATATAATTGGCCAGCCACTCTTGAAATTCCTCAGAAACAGGCATCAAATTTAGGCCACGCATATAAATGAAGGCAATTTCCTTGGGAGTTTCATTTTTCATTAAAGAAGAAGCCAATGGGTTCTCTTTTAAATCATTATGTCGGGTGTTTTTGTTTTTATTTCCAGTTCACGTGGAGCCACAATGGAGGCTAATTGCATCTGTTGTGTGTTCGCGGCCCTGCAGCCATCGGAAAGTGAACACTCAGCAGCCCGTGGAGTCTCTCTCAGACAAGGCAACAACAGCACCGGTTACATGGCGTCAGCATCTTTCTGGCTGAAGGGAGGAAGGAAGAGATTTCTCCAAGTTTCTTTTTCCAGCCTCAGTGAAAAAACGAGTGTGCGTGGGCGACGCTCCAGTCATCTGAGGATCAATCTCATCCCGGTAGAAACCAGACAGGGCTAGCAAACGACGCACGGTGGCGCTGCATCCGATCGGGGATGTCTCGGTAGCGCGGCGCGCTGTCTTCCGTGGCTCGGCAGATACCGGCCCGACTACTCCGCTCCGGAGCGCTGTGCTTTGAAAACAGCCGGCCCGTCCAGCGGAGAGAGAGATGCCGGAGTTTGTTTAATCTAAATGGCAGAGCTTACGCTAAGACCTGGCTATTACTGATATACTGTAGGAGGGACGGCGGGATTAGAGATTGCCCTTCACCCAAAAAAACTTTATTTAGAGTGACATAAGAGGATTGCCACTATGTTATTCATAGTCATATTGAAACGGCTCATAACGTATTTAGACGGGGTACCGTGTTGCCGACCTACGCCGCTCACGCACTTTGAGGCGGGTCGTGGCGTGAGGAAGCAGATCAGCGATAATAAAAGATTTATGATGTGGGGTATTTTTTTTAACAGCCTCGACGTGGTTTCGAAGCTGCCCGCGCCGCGTTGGAGGATGACCGACTAGATGACCGACTAGAGTCTTGTTATTAAGTTGCTTGAGAAAGCGTGATCTTTTTTTCAGTGATGATCTGCTTCGTATTCATGCAGTTCAACACATTCGCGTCTGGGAGCTGGCCTGTGTAACCACAGCCTTTAACTGTTGGCCGCTGGAGTGATTGGGGGGGGGTGTTACATGCCTTGCTCAATGGCACCTCGGCGGTATGTTGTTGAGGGAGTGGAGTGTGTTTTTCTCCTTCTTTGAATCCCGGGACCATCTAGGAACATCTTGGATGAAAAACCAAGATGGTTCTGGGCTTCAAACCGCCAACCTTCTGGCCACAAACCCACTTCTTACTTCTAAATCTTCTCCGCGGTCTCACTGACGGTAATGAGGTGCTTACATAATCCTGTTCTACAGAGGTCACAACCTTGTATTGTGTCTCAACAAACAACAAGGACTTAGCTGTGCTCAGCCACAACTCCAGAAAAAATGTGTGCTTCCCATGTTGGGAAAACCAGTCATTTTGTGGTCGAGGGAGTGGCATTCAAAACATACTATCCGCTCCCCACGAGAGGCAATAAGGTGGCTTCAGTGGGCTGAGAGGAATCTCTGTGTCGTCGGAGAGAGAGCGGGTGACATTTACTTCAGTGAACGGAGTCCTCGCTGCCTCCCCGGACGCCGTTCTAATAAAGGCATAAAGATGGAGGAGGCTCTGAAGCAAATATCCACCGCCCATCTGCCTACCCTGCCATTTATCACCCATCTGTCCCGCTGGCCGTCACTCTCGTCTGTTTAGTCGTCGGCCCGGTCATCGGGGGCGCATTTTCCCGCTCTTTTTTTTTTTTTAACACAACAAAGGCTTCTCGTTGTACCTTGCGGGCACCGCGCCTCTCCTGTCTGCTGGAGTAAGCTTGAAATTGACATTTTGGGGAGATTGTGTGCAATGAGTGAGAAGCACTCGCTGTACTTGTGGCCAGGGATATGTTTCTCTGTGTTTATGAGATTAATTTCCCGTCAACATGATCATGTACTGTAAATACACACGGGTGTAATCGATGGTCAGAATAGCGAGCTTCTGGCTGGATGCTGCTGGTTTGAATCTCATATGATGATACTGCTTTTGCTATTAAGAAAATATACGATCTATATACGATACTGACCTTATGACCTAATGATTTGTAAACATCGAAACACTTATTCTGGGAGACTTAGATTTAAAATTGTATATTTCATTGATTGAAGTCTGTATTATTTTTGCTCTGAGTATTAATTATTGAATAAAATAAAAGTCCACTTGATGTCTTTTCTCAGACCGTGTGTTGTCGTAGTTGCTTATTTTGCTGAGTGTTAGTAGTTCCTCAGAGGCCCAGACAACACTGACAGGACGATGGCTTGGAGGTAATTGTCTGTGAGGGTGTTTGCCAACCCCTGGTCTGATGGTGTTTATCTTTGCAATATTGACTGAATATTGAAAGTGTGTGTTTTAGTTCAGTTTTTGCTCCGTTTATTTGGACAGGGAAACACGATAAAAGTGCAATATGTAAAGAAAAAACACCAGTGGTAAAACATAATGATAAAAACACAGAAAGAGTTGACCCAGGTGAACTGCTTAATGAAACAAAAAACTCCTATTTAAATGTAAGCACCTTTTCTGGGTCCCTGGTATCGTCAACGTAAACAAAGCCAGTGTGTTGTTGTGATCCTGGCACAGTCTGTCCCGACCTTGTGAATTTCAATTTTTAATCCCATCCGTTGCCATATCTATTACCTCGTCTGTCCCCGAGAGTCAAGCCTCTCCTTGGCAGCAGGTAGCAGTTATTACTCACACTGGGAACACACACACACACATCAACAGAGAGATATTAAAGATCAATCAATAATTCATATTTACCCAATTGGTGATTTAAATGTACACAGTTTTCTCAGGGATCATTGGGGTAATCATCTTATCTATTTACATAATTTGGATTTAGGCTCCTAGGTGTGTTTCATTGTTGTGATTATTATTGTTGGTGTTATAGGTTTGTTTTTACTAGCAAATAATTCAGTTAGATGGGGAACCTCCCTCCTAGAAGAGAGAGAGAGAGGAGACAGAGATACAGTTAGAGAGGTAGAGAGAGGCAGAGATACAGTTAGAGAGAGAGACAGACAGAGATACAGTTAGGGAGAGAGAGATAGAGAGAGGCAGATATACAGTTAGGGAGAGAGATAGAGAGAGGCAGATATACAGTTAGAGAGAGAGACAGAGATACAGTTGGGGGAGAGAGATAGAGAGAGGCAGATATAGTTAGAGAGAGAGACAGAGATACAGTTGGGGAGAGGGCAGAGCTACAGTTAGAGAGAGAGGGGGCAATTTTTAGATGTATAAATAAATATGTAAGAATTTAGGGTGGGAGAGCGCAACATACTTAATCACTTACATCCACATTATAAGCCTGAAATAAATAAGAAGAGAGAGAGCAGGGAGAGAGAGGCTGGCTAATCACCAGTGACAATCCCCTGGATTAGAGGGGGCAGCAGATGGCCCCAGGCAGGGCAGGCCTCACTATATATGGGCATCACAGTGGGCTGATCAGGCTCCTCATGCCTGCAGCACAGCCCGTCTATTGGTGGTCACTGCCCACCCGTTCAGTTGTGTGTCCAGAGCTCTGGTTCTGCTCTCTCTTCGCCTTCTCCTCTTCCTCAGTCATCCATCCATCCATCGATTCCCTGACGCGTCCATTCTCCCTGGTCTGAGAGCTGTCGGCGTCGCCTCTTCTCTTGTCAGTGGTCTGTCCATCCGTGCATTCCATCCATCCATCATCCATCCATCCATCCATCCATCATCCGTCCATCCATCCATCATCCATCCATCCATCATCCGTCCATCCGTGCATTCCATCCATCCATCATCCATCCATCATCTATCCATCCATTTATCCATCATCCATCCATCCATTATCCATCCATGCATACATAATCTATCCATCCATACATCAATTATCCATCCATCCATGCATCATCTATCCATCCATCCCTCCATTTTTCCCTCCATCCCTCCATCTATCCATCATCCATCCATACATCAATCATCTATCCATGCATACATCATCCATCCATCTATCCATCATCCATTCGTCCACCGATGATTTATTTAACGAGCAGGTTAGGAATGTGAGGGCCAACTATTTTTCTGTTCTAATTCATACTGATAAGCACAGTTTTAATCCGTATGAGGAATTTAATCATCTAGTGAGGAATGTCTTAAAAATGTGACCCTTTTTAATGATAAAATGAGTGAGATAAAATCAAACATTGTGGCTCCTGATCTTTCATTGATGCCTCTTGGCCCAGACATGCTAATTTATCAGGTTTTATTCCTGTCTCTCTGCATGAATTTATGATGACTGTGTTACACCTCAAACGCTCCTGAAGCCCTGTAGATATAATGACCCCTACATTTCTCTGTGATGTACTGGATGTGACTGCCCCTTGGTTGGTCTCAATAATTAACAGTTCTTTATTCTCTGGCTGCGTCCCAGAATATTTGAAGACGGCTTGTGTGCAACCGCTCATTAAAAAATTCGGCCTTGATCCATCAGAATGCGGTAATTACAGACCATTTTCAAAATAACCTTTTATTGCAAAACTCCTCGAAAAGTCGGTTTCCCTACAACTCTTTGAAGCGTTGAGACAAAACATTTTTGAAAAGCTTCAGTCAGGTTCGTTCTTATTTGACAAATCAGAATGTCTTTGTTTCTGTTGGTGACCATGTCTCCCCTCACTCTTTAATTGTGGAGTCCCTCAGGGGTCAATACTGGGACCCATTTTATTTTCGCTGTACATGCTCCCACTTGACCATATTATACATAGACATAATATTTCATCCCACTGCTACGCTGATGACATGCAGCTATCTCAGTAAAGTCTACTGAGACTTCAAATCTCTCCAGTCTTACAAATTGTCTAGCAGATATTAAGAAATGTCAGCAAAATTGTCATTTTGCCAACCCTATTTTCATTGGTCCTGACAATCTGCGTCCTAATATCCAAAAAAACAAAAAAAAAAACTGTCAGGAACCTGGGTGTACTCTTTGACACTAACCTCACGTTTGAGAAACACACTAGCAAAGTTGTCCAGCCGTGCTTCTACCATCTGACGGATGCTTTTATTTCCTTGTGGTTGGATTATTGTAATGGTCTTTTAACAGAATCTTTTAACGCTGGTTTTGTGTGCTATATAAATAAACTTATATTATTATATTGTTATTATTATAATATCCATCCATCCATCCATCCATCCATCTATTGTTACTTCATTAAACCTCTCTCTGTGCTGTGTGGGCCTGCAGTCCTGGTGACTTCACACTAGGTCCCTGACAACCACCTACTCGCATGCACACACACACACACACACACAAGCTACACGCACACAGACACACACCCACACACCCAGGAATGCATGTACACCCACTCGCAATCCCAGCAAGTTCCCATTTGTAGCCCAGAGAGAGGAGCTTGGCGTTTTGCCCTGACACCCTGTCGATCAGCACGGAGCTCTTAACAGTAACAGCGAGGGAGAAGTATTCCTCAAAGATCACACCTCCGGATATAGCTGGCTGCTAGCATGTGACGGATGCGGAGTGAGAATTATTCTGTTTCTCCCTTTCTGTGTGTCATTGTGTTACCAGCGTGCTTGTTTGCTCCGCATTACGTAAGGTAATCAATTTAGCTATGTATGGTTTATTTATAGGTAAGTGAGAATACATGGAATATTTAATGATATCTTTGAGTTGCCTGGAACATTCTAGAGTCTTACTGTAATAAAACAACTTTGCACCATACATACTTCTATGTTTACTCATATATATCATCTACCTACAATATATGTGCATATATAGATAGTTATATTTGTATATTTAGACGGAGGAATGTGTTTAGTCTACTATTCCAGTATGTCTTGAACCTTTATTAAGTAATTACTATTGGCTGCCCCAGGTATTACAAGTCACACACCAGAAAACAATGACGTTCATCTTGATAATACCTTCAAACCTTTGTCGGGGCATTTTCCGCCCTCGAGCCTCGCGATCAAAACAGAGTGCAACCGGAAAATATGCAAATCACCCGTTGTCATCTCAGGATTAGACGCCACGCTAGATTGCGAGGGCACGCAATTAAATCCAAAACAAGCGGTGTGCTACAGGCTCCCTGAAAAGACTTGATAAGGAGCGATTCAGCATTGATCTGTCCTTTTGTGTTGTGGCTGCGTGCTCCCCTGTGAGGACTCATTAAGGAACAAGTAGACAGACAAGCCGGGCTACAGTAATTCATTATGACACGTGTGACCTCTCTCCTCGGCGCTACTGGCTGTGTTCATTCTGTCCTTCTCCATCCTCCCGCAGACGCGGGGATACGTCAGATACTGGGTTACGGCCCTGGATGTTAATCCAGGTTATAAACCCTGTAGCGCCATTTATTTGGGATTCATTAAAAGGTTTGTTGTGATTGCGTTTTTTTTTTTTTCGTTTTTTTTCTTTTCATTTTTCATTTCCTCTTTCTTGTGTTTTGTTTGAACTACTTATCTGTGCTACTTATCTCCCCTCCTTTCCTTTCCCTCTCGCCTCCTTCACCTCCCCGAAATTTTGCTGTTGATTGCTGGTATTTTGTGCTTTCCTCACTGTTTTGCCGGCACAAAGCGAATCCACGTTTCCATCTGACGAATGCGACGATAATAATAGCCACTAAGTTCTGCATCTGTTTCCCCAACAACAGCGGTGACTCATGGCCAGAGGCACGCCGGTCGTTGGGGCGATGACGTCATCGCGTGTCACCAGGGACGCGCCTGTGACCTCTGACATTAGCAGGGGGGCGCGTCCGTCAGGCAGGAGCGCGCCGCGTCTGTGAGAACTCTGCCCTCACTCATTCCCTCAGAATAATACTATAATACTGTCAAGTATCACTACAGCTGCACTTCTACACAAATTCATAACTTATTTTGAAAGTTCACTACCTGTCAACACTGACATTTGAAAATAAGGGAAATTCTTTAGGTAAGACTCCTCCCATTTGGGGAGACACTTGAATAACCTTTTAGCCTTTTTGGCAGTTAGTCCATCGCTCTCGCGTTCATCCATCTTTGAATCCTCGGCGTTCTTCTTCTTCTCCTTCTCTTCTTCTTCTTGTTTTATTGGTGGGTACCGATTGATTGAATGACTTCTCGTCGCTAGATGTTACAGCTAATGTTCTACATACCGCCACCTGCTGTACCAGAGGGGAACGTAGCAAACGCATCAAATAGGCCCGGCGGTTGTGCCTATCGTCAATTTTACCGCCAACCTTTTTTTTTCAGTTTTGAAAGGTTAAAAATACGGGAGATTTATGGGAAAATATTTAAACGGGAGGACAGCGGGAGAGAAGGGTAAAATATGGGAGAATCCCAGGAAAAACTGGAGGGTTGACAGGTACGCTTATGAGCTGCGGTCATAGATAATCTCTCTCAACAGGATCTGACTCTGCGTTTTCGGTTGCTTGAGAGGAGTTAGTTTGCGCTGAGGTAAATTACAAAAATACAACTTCCTTTCCTCTGTATAACCAGACGCAGCAAGTATCCAAACACCACAGCAGGAAAGTCTCATCGATCAAAAAGAGAGCCACATCTTAAATACATTGAGGGTCTTAAACCATTTGAACTGCAAGCTATTGCAAGATAACGCTGCTGAAAACATCATTCATCACCTTCCATGTTTCTGTCCTCTCTCTTTTTCTGTTGAGCTTTTTGTCCCGTGAGGGGGTCATTGGGACCATAGAACCCTGGGAACCTAGAACCCTGGGAACTTAGGACCCTGGGAACTTAGGACCCTGGGAACATAGGACCCTGGGAACATAGAACCCTGGGAACTTAGGACCCTGGGAACATAGAACCCTGGGAACTTAGGACCCTGGGAACATAGGACCTTGGGAACATAATACCTTGGGAAATTAGGACCCTGGGAACATAGGACCTTGGGAACTTAGGACCCTGGGAATATAGATACGCTCCCTTCGTGAGCTCCTTGGTGTTGTTGGTCACACAGAGAACAGGGAAGATGAAACCCATTTCCTCTCACAAGCGGCCAAACATCACTGGAGCGAAGCCGGAATGTACTCTAGCGTTCCACGCTCTCATACCCAGACCAAAACAAAAAAAGATAATACTACGTTCCAAGGAATTATGGTCATTCCAGTGGTTTGTGGAGGGCAAGCTGTCTCGTGCTTGAATCTTTTTTTTTTTTTTCCTAAATTGCAGCAAGTAAGAAAAGCAGAACTCCCAGCAGTGATTGAGTAAAGAGAAGTAAGGACAAATATTCCCTCCAAAGCCATTACAGCGTATATCTTATCTCTCCGGAGTATTGGCCGTGGTCCCTCTCTCTCTTAGCCAGGTGGATTTCAATGAACGCCGGCGCGCTCGCATTTTATTGGACCATTCATCATACTTTTATCAGGGCCTCTTGTCTCGCCGCACAATAAGGTGAAACAAGAACAAAGAAGTTGAGAAATAAAACGACTCCCGTCCTTCTGTAACCGAACCCCGAGACGGTACGGGTAAACTCGGCCCTCCACCTCCCTTCCCAGAATGCCCGGCTGCTGTAGGTGGCGGCTGGGCGAACCAACTTTAATGAACATTGTGTGTGTGTGTGTGTGTGTGTGTGTGTGTTATCCCTGAGTGCACGACCAACAGGATTATATACCTGTCACAGCTGTCAGTCAAGCTGCCAATTCCACAACATCGCCCCCACTCCATCGATGTGCTGCAGACAGCCGTAGCCATGGCAACAGAGATAATATGATGACTGTGTTTATGTCAGAGAGTCTCGGCCCGGCTACCTGTGACCGTACCTGTCTAACACACCTCACATCTGCATGGATGGGAAGCTGTTCAGGTCTGATGTGCAGTTAATTATGCGGTTGTTCAGCAGCTGGTCTTTTATCTACATCGCTTTCCAGAAGCTGCGTGGGAAAGATGAGCAACTTAAAAAAATTCCCCGATTGTTTGGGGGAAGGTTTGCCGAACGTATTACCTGACATGATATAAACTGTGTCGTGCATCAAACCGTCAGAGGGTTTGTGTCTGCGAATGTTTGCGTGTGCACCTGAACATCTGTGCTCCCGCTCCATGGCATTAAGTGTTTGTTCGTTTGTGTGTGTGTGTGTGTGTGTGTGTGTGTGTACATGTAAGTGTGTGTATTTGTGCCATGCTTGTGTGTTTTGTGTACGTGCATTTGTGT
>OMKK01084354.1:0-31301 GCA_900302305.1 Polymixia japonica
GAGGGACATACAGAGGTACATGTAGAGGGACATGTAGAGGGACATGCAGAGGGACATACAGAGGGACATGCAGAAGTACATGTAGAGGTACACTTAGAGGGACATGCAGAGGTACATGCAGAAGTACATGTAGAGGGACATGCAGAGGTACATGCAGAAGTACATGTAGAGGTACATGTAGAGGGACATGCAGAGGTACATGCAGAAGTACATGTAGAGGTACACTTAGAGGGACATGCAGAGGTACATGTAGAGGGACATGCAGAAGTACATGCAGAGGTACATGTAGAGGGACATGTAGAGACATACTGTACAGGCTCCCATGTAGGTGGGAGGTTCCAGCATTGGTCATATTCTCTATGTAGTTGCACGCCATTGCCTGTTATGATAAACCGATACTTTTGAAGTAGTTGGCTGATTTGTTCGCAAATTAACACGTGATGTCAGGTCACTCTACCCTATACTCTAGGTTGTTTGAACATCTCATGGGATAGCAACACATGACCGCCTCGTCCTACATCTAGAATAGTAGTATAGGAGTGTCTGAAATCTTAGCTCTTATAACATTATCCCCTAATGGAGTGTGTGGAGGGACACGGTGTGGGGGAAACAAGTGTGAACAGCAGAGTGACAGCTTGAAAATATATCGCACCGTATCTTAACTGTTGAGAGGTGAGATCGGATATTTGTCAGGCGCAGGGAAATCGAGACAAAACACAACAATCGGAGTTTGACCTCGGATTGTTTGTGAAAAATGCCCTCTCACCAACTAAAGGGACTATTTACAACATGCTGGGGTCAGATGAATAGGACCTCTGTTTGGTGATGTCCCAAGATGTCTGTACATATGATGTTAAATTTATCGCTGAGTGTCAAACTTTCTCCATTTCAGACAAGCGTTGCTCGCAAATGGAAAGAAAGTTTTTAGTTGGATAACTTCGGTTCTATAAGTTGATTATTGAGTGTCTGGTGTTGTGACGGTCCTGTTAGAGTCCTACTGGTGGTGTCAGCAAACCTGTCAGCAGGTTCCTCTCTGTCCTCTCTTCCCAGTTGGAGGTTATACCCCTAAACACTTGTTCCCAGGACCAATGTGACCGCCAGTTCAAAGACACACTTGTGTGTGGTGGTATCAACCCCACTTTAAAGGGATTTAAAGAGACCAGAAATGTCATGTACATACTCCAGCTGCTGCCAATTAGTGAACCCCTGACATAACAAAACTTTTACAAAGAATTTACAAGGTACATTTTAAATCATAGTCTTTCTGCAATCCAAAAAGGGTCCTGCACTATTCAGGTGTGACTGTGTCCTTTTTAGGTTTGTCTTTTCATATGTGGGAGTTATAAATTGTGTTGGTATAAATTGTTATTTGGTATAAAATAATATTAAGACAGCTGCTTTGGTTTTATTGTCAAAAAGGTTTGACTTCTTGACTTTTCCTATTTTTTGATTTTTTTGTGCGCCAATATAGGTTTATTTTGTTTGTCTCTTAGTGGTATGACTATTAATACAGACACCAGTGTTCATTACGTGTTTATATAATATATATCTGAAGATGTTATAACTCTTCGTAGGCAACAGTAACGCAGCAGAGTTCAGTTTCCCAAAACATTTGTAGCCAATGTCATTCTCTTGTGCATCAGTGGATTACCGTTATACTGTATTTGTTTATAGAAATGTGGGTAAATGTAGATCAAGAAGAGAAACAAACCTCGTCAAGGCTTCGGGACAAACGAGCCTCTGAGATATTAGGGACTTCACCGGTTAAAGATGAATGAAGTGTCGCCATCTTGTGGTTGTCCGTTATTACTGCAGTATTAATGACTCCTGCAGCAGTAACGGATAGCGAGTTATTCTACCACCCTCAGGAGGTCGATTACTCCACTAATATGTGTAATTATACTTGCCAAAAAGGGATACCTTTCTTTCATGGTATGTGTTTGGTGTAACGGGATGATAAATGAGAGATCAGAGCTTCATGAAATGTACTTTGCTGTACTCTGTGTTGGTCAGATTATGGTTACATGGTCACGAGTGGTCTAGGTCAATGAGAAGTACTGTCTAGCCACTATTCCTGGAATGTACTGAGCCGTCGCTATTTACTTAGCTTGGTCCAGAGATGTCCCATACACAATGATGACAGACGCTATATATAGGCCCTGGTTGCCTACTTGTCCTGCTTCTAAGCACATAAATGTTCAGAATTTGTATATTTGTAAAGTATAGCAATAATACTGTAATTGGTGTGCAGCCTGAAGTTGATCCCCTTCAGTAACACAGGCACAGATGTATTTTCACCCAAGATATTTCAGTGAACACAAGCTACTAAATATTGGTTAAAAACGCAACCCTATATTTAATAGGCATTTACATTAAACATTAAAAAAAAAAAACTTTTTAGGGAATAAAAACAAAAACATTCCAGAAACAGCAGTATCACAACACAGCACTAACCATGACACAACTTTATAATCTCACTCTATGTTTAATTTAATGTGATTTGCATTCAAAACGCTGCATTTATGTGGTAGTCTCGCCTCCTACCTATTACTCCACTGCCATCTCACGAACAAACTGCATTGCAGAAACTAACTAAGCCCTGCAGTATGTCGCCTAATCGTTCGCTCTCTAACCAGGTAAATCGTCGCAGCGTCAAGACTGCGGCGCGGAGCTCTACTCTCCTTTGCCGCCAACATCACGACTCTTCGCCCGCAATTTATTCACTTGAGACTCCGCGATGTCCGCTCGTTCCTCGGCTTCCTCCAGCTCATGCTGCACCTTCCGGAACTTAGCCAAGTGGACGCTGGTTTGTTCCTCCTGTGTGTACACGATGTGCACATTAACAGTCACTTGACGAGTTTCAGTTTCATTTCAGTTTCAGTTTCATGCGTTGTACTCACCGCCTCCTCGCACTGTCGCTTGTAGGCCTTCACCTTCAGCTGCAGCTTGTTGACCAAATCCTGGAGTCTCGCCACGTTCTTCTTCTCCTCGTCCCCCTACAATTTACTACCGTTAAAACCTCATTTCGACTATCTCCCGTTCACAACCAAGCAGCCAAATCCCAACTTACCTGATAAGTGAGCTCTTTAATTTTTCTCTCGTATTTCCGCACGCCTTTCATGGCCTCCCCGCCTCGTTTCTGCTCTGCCTCCAGTTCATTTTCCAACTCGCGGACCTTAAAATGCAGTTCGGTTAAAATGCGTTTCATTCAATGAAAAATGAGCACTGCGCTTCCTGGTGATTCGTACCCTGCTTTCCAGTTTCTGAAGTTCTTTCTTTCCACCTTTCAGAGCAATCTGCTCCGCCTCATCCAGACGTTGCTGCAGGTCTTTCACGGTGACCTCCAGGTTCTTCTTCATCCTCTCCAGGTGAGCGCTGGTGTCCTGCTCTTTCTTCAGCTCCTCAGCCATCATGGCCGCCTATAGAGAGCCAATCTAAATTAACTGTGAAATCGACTTTACGCTAGGACTGGCCTTAGAGAGCTCGTTCATCTCTATGTCAACGCCTTGTTTGAATAAACCGTGAAGCGAAGTAATGCTGTTGGATGGAGAGATTGAGGCAGACTTACATCCATTATGGCTTTTTTGGCCTTTTCATCTGCATTCCTTGCCTCCTGGAAAGTGTCCTCCATGTCAGACTGAACCTGGGCTAAATCAGCCTCCATCTTCTTTTTGGCGCTTATGAGACTGGAATTCTGTTGCACAGATAAGGAGACGTAGGTGCGTGACGCATGAATTCAGAGTTTGACGTGGTTTGGTCGACCGTTCACTGCGGTTCCTCACCTGAGAGTGCAGCAGCGGGATCCTCTCGCTGACATCGACCAGTTCTTGCTCGGCGAGCTTCCGGCACCTCTCTGACTGCTCCAGGGCCGCCCTCATCTCTTCAATCTCGGCCATCATGAGGGCACTGCGCCGCTCAACAATGGCCAGTTGCTCTTTTAGGTCCTCTTGGCCGTGGAGAGCTTCATCCAAATGGACCTGAGTGTCCTGGGACAGAAAGGTCATAGGATTTTAAGCCTGCAGATACATTTATATGACTACTATTGTCAAGATTTAGGACCGGACAGAGAAGTGGTTTAGTCAATACCAACCTTGTATTGACACTGGAGATTCCTGAACTGTTTGGTTGCCTCGGCGGCCTGCCGGTTAGCGTGGCCCAGTTGAATCTCCATCTCGTTCAGGTCCCCCTCCATCTTTTTCTTGACCCGGGTGGCGTCATTTCTGCTCCGGGTTTCAGCATCCAGAGTGCTCTGCAAAGTGTCCACGGTTCTCTGGTGGTTCCTCTTGAGCTGGTCGATCTCCTCGTCTTTCTCTGCCACCTTCCTGTCCACTTCTGACTTAATCTGGTTGAGCTCCAGTTGAAGATGCAGCATTTTGGCCTCTTCGTGCTCCAGGGAGGACTACAAGGTAATTGTGTAAGAACTTGAGGATATTTCCTTCAAAGAAACAGCGAGTAGCTGAATTTCATCATACAATTGGAAAGAACAAACCTCAGCTTCCTCGAGAGCTGCCTGGGTGTCCCTTTTGTCCTGTTCAGCTTGCTTTGCAGCTTTCTCCAGCTCATGGATGGTTTTAGCAGATTGCCCAACTTGATCAGTAATGTCTGTTATCTCCTCTAGAAATGGAGAAAAACCCTGATGTTTATAGACGAAACACAATCATTTCTGCCTTTCCAAAACCCAAAATAATAACTTATTTCCATCAGAACCCTTACCTTGAAGGTTTTTATTTTCTCTTTTCATGTTCTCCAGGTGATCCAGAGCCTCTTCATAGGAATTTTTCAGCTTGAAGAGTTCAGTGCTCAGTCCCCTGGATTCTCTCTGAGAGACTTCCAGCTCTGATTGACTCTCCTCATACTTCTGTTTCCATTCAGCAAGAACCTAATAGGGAAGGCAGCCAGCATATGTGTAATAAATCCAACCTATAAAATAACAACAAAAATGCGATATTCCAGAAAATCGAATAAACCCCAATGAAAGAAAGACCTTATCAAAGTTCCTCTGCTTCTTGTCCAAGCTGGCACTGGCTGCGTTTGACCTCTCCAGCTCAACCATGAGGTCCTCCACCTCAGCCTGCAGCCTCTGCTTGGTCTTCTCCAGCGATGCACATTTAGCGTTCCCTGCCTCAGTCATCTCCTCCGAGTCCTGCAGTCGCTGGGCCAGCTTCTTCCTTTCAGAACCAGAACCACAGTCAGAATCACCTTTATTCAGCTAAGTTGCACGCACAAGGAAACTGCTTATCAGTGCATATTTGCCATTAGGATACTAGGTTACTGGATAAAAGTATAAGTCTTACTTGGCCTCCTCGAGTTCCTCGGTGCGCTGGATGGCGTCGGTCTCGTATTTGGTTCTCCACTGAGCCACCTCGCTGTTGGCCTTGGACATGCAGCGCTGCAGCTCGGCCTTGGCCTCCTGCTCCTCCTCGTACTGCTCCCTCAACAGCTCACAGTCGTGACGAGCCGACTGCAAACCGTGAGCCAGGGCGTTCTTCGCCTGAAACGGTGCGTAGGTTCGGTGAAATTCGTAGCTGGGCAAGTATATCAAGGCTTATGGTAGAAGTCTTGTTTTGGTTTTCAGACCTTAATTTCCTCGTCCAGAAGTCTCTTCAGCTCTTCAATTTGTTGACTCCCCACAGTTTTCACTCTGTTTAACTGGGAAAGAGATGCCTCTCTCTCCTCTAACTGTCGTGAAAGTTCCCCTGGTCAGGATGTAAAAGGATAAACTCTGTTTCTCAAGCATCCATCGCAAGCTTTCTTTTAGTTTTTTTTTTTAATCACAGGAATGTAAATGTTACCGTTTTCTGTTTGCAGACGACAGTTGAGAGCAGTGTAGTCGCTCAGAGACTTCTGGGCTTCATCTGCCTTGGTCTTATATTCGTTGCTTTGGTCTTCAAGGCTCCTGCACATTTTTTCCAGATTCGCCTAAAATATCGAACACCAGATTAACTAATAATGAACAATGTACACTGACAATCAAAAGAATTTGAACTGAATATACAAACAGAAAAATATTTGATTGGAATGAAAGAAAAACACAAAGGTGATTCATGTTAATGAAAATGTAGAACTTTTATCCATATTTTACTTTAGTCTGTCTTTCACCTTGCTTTTCAAAACACTCTCTACATTTCCGGCCATGTCATCAATCTCCATCTTTAATTCACTCTTCTCTTTCTCCAGTTTTTGCTTGACCCTTTGAAGATTGTCTACTTGTTCGCTGAGTTCGGCGACGCTGTCGGCCTGTTTCTTGCGCAGAGCGGCAGTAATGGACTCGTGCTGCAAGGTGGATTCCTCAAGGTCGCGACGTAACCTCTGAAACTCGGCCTCGCGTTTTTTGTTCATCTCGACCTGAGCGGCCGTGGCTCCTCCGGCCTCCTCCAGCCTCTCGCTGATCTCCTCGAGTTCCCTGGAGAGGTCAGACCTCTGCTTCTCCACTTTGGCCCGGGCGGAGCGCTCGGCCTCGATCTCCTCTTCCAGCTCCTCGATGCGAGCCTGCAGTACATTTTAATGTAAGTACTGGAAGTATGTAGTATTTAACCTTTCAAAACAGTGTTTTACAATAAACAAAACAAAAGCAACTCAAAAATAAAAAGGACAGCATAAAAGAATAAAAGATCAGCGTAAATCATTAAGCAGCACCTCAAGGCCCATTTTTATCTGTTGACTTTTAAAACAGTTGACTGTTTCTGCTGATGTGACACCCTGGGGAGACAATTACAGTAACAGCAAAAACACAAAATAGCAGAGAATAAAATCACCCCTTGTTTTTAATCTGGGCCGAGGAACAGCCAGAGGCTCTGGGTCAGGAGATCTGAAGACCTCTCTGAACACCTCAGAGCAACCAGACCATCTAATGGCTTGTGTATGTGATGAGAAGCATTTTTAAATGTGTATTATGGAGATATTATGAAAAACAAAATGTTTTAAAATACAGCTGGCCTACGGGTACAGGTAAATATACCATATACCTGAAGTTCTTTAATTCTCTTTTGAAGTTGAGTGCTGAGTGCTTGTTCGTCCTCGATTTTGCATTGCAGGCTGCCGAGTTCAAAGTCCTTTCTGAAGAAAAAAAAGAGTTAAGCATTTGAGAAGTGACAATGTTCTCAGCGTTGTCTAAGAAATGACTTAATATTTTCTATTCAAGTTCGCATTTGATCCATCCATTAGAGACAACGCCATTGAATAAGAAGTTTACAATTTACTTTTTCAGTCTCTCCTCCATTTGTTGTCTCTCGTTCTCCAGGTCCATGATGGTTTCCTGGGACAGCTTCAGGTCCCCCTCCAGTTTTCTTCTAGATCTTTCCAGATCGGCGCGGACCTTCTTCTCTTGTTCCAGTGATCCCTCAAGCTAGAGGAGATCAACCGTCGTCAATTTCAACCACTAACCGATTTGAAAACAGTTATAGCAGTGTTTTACAAGACTTGATATCACACAATCATATCATTACCGCAATACTTAAAGAGTCGTTTTGACTTGAGGTACTTACATCATCAACCTGTTGCTCTAACTTGATTTTAATCTTCGTTAGAGAGTTAACTTTGTCCTCTTCGGCCTGAAGGTCATCCAAGGTCTGCTGATGCACCTCCTGCAAAGCTTTTATCTCCTTTGAGGACTTCATCAAATTTTCCTCTAGACTGGTTAACTCCTCTATCAAATTCTTCACCTGGGCAAAGAAACACGACCATTTATTAAAGGTTTGTGTGTCTTATATTCTTTATCAACAAGAATCTGTTTTTAAAAACAGCCCAGCGTCTGAGGAGCCCTCAGGTATTGTTATGAAATTAGTTTCACAGAGGGGCCTGTGTTTATGTGTGTGTGTGTGTGTGTGTGTGTGTGTGTATCCTGAGGGTGTGTATAGAGGTGTGTGTTATCCAAAGGCTCGTACCTTATTTTCTGTGGCGTATTTCTCCTTCTCCACCTTGGCAACGGTGAGCTCCAGGTCATCGATGTCCCTCTTGAGCTCCGTGCACTCGTCCTCCAGCTTCCTCTTCTTCGCTGTGATTTCTGCATTGATCTCTTCCTCTTCCTCGATCCTCTCGGAGAATTCTTTGGCTTTGGCTTCGAGGTGTATCTTGCTTTTTATCAAGCCTTCGCACCGCTCCTCTGCGTCGCACAGGTTTTCCCTCTCCTTTTGAAGCGGAAACACAAATCGAACGGGACTTTCAAAGGACATGACACGTCAATGCCCATAAAAGGACATATTACATCACATCACATAACATTACATCACATAAATATATTTGGGTCAATGTTGATACTATATATAAATATAGTTATAGAAATATAATTCTTATTCTCATTCTTTCTCAATTTCTTCTTATTTCATATTATTATTATTATTATTATTGTTATATTATTGTTGTATATAGTGTTGCAATTAAGAACATTTTCATTGTCCACTGATCTGACCTCTGACCTCTCTGTAATCAGTATAAACATGTCCAGCTCAGCTTCGAGTGTTAACGTACCGCTTGAATTTGAAGGTAGAGGTCGTTTTTCTCCTGAACCAGCACCACCATCTTCTCCTCCAGCTCCTTCCTCCTGGCCTCAGACTTTAGAAACTCTTCTTTGATTCTCGCAAACTCCTCTTTCATGGTCTGCATCTCCTTTTCAGCCTCTGCACTTCGTAACAGCGGCTTTATCTTGAAGTAAAGTTTCATCCAAGGCCAGTTCTTCACATTCATGAATGAACGGATGTTGTACTGGATGATGAAAATGGATTCCCTAAAAACAAAATGGCAATTTAATTCTAAAGCTCATTAAACAAATTCAAAAAATCATTCAAACAATTATAGAAATTGTAATGTTTTTTTTCAGACACCTTTTCTTGGACATCTCCTTAAACCTTAGCCTGGTGACGTAACCCCTGGCTGCAGCCTGGATACGAGTCATCAGCACTGCCAGGCGTTCATCTCTCATCTCCTCCAGGAGACCCAAAAGGCCGGCCTTGAAGAACACCTACATGTCGCCAAGACATTGACTTTCAGTACAACTGCACTTTGCAACATTCGGGCTACTGGGTGGAACCGGAAACAATGACCCCAATCCTTCGGATGAATTCATAAAACGTTGGAAATTCGGAAAAATACCTTTGTGTATCCAAACTTGTACTGGGCGTGGTCCACATCAATGGAGGAGAGCAGTTTTTCGGAAGCCTTCTTGCTATCTATAAACTGGCCTTCGGGAATCGCGCTGGCATTCAGAATTCTGTACCTGTCGCGGAGGCGGTGTAGGATTTAAAATTTAAGGGGGTTTTTACCTTTGCTCAAGTGTGTAATCCTCCCATAACAATGGAATGTAATGGAAACCGAGTTGTTGTCTTACCTCTGCCTGAAATCTCCATAGAGAATCCTGCTTGGGAATCCCTTCCTGCAGATCCTGATGCCCTCCAGCACTCCGTTGCAGCGCAGTTGGTGCAGAACAAGGTGGTGATCCATGACCCCTACGCAGAAAGCACGTTTTATCAGAGGTAGCGACGAAGGAACAACACCCGGGTCGTTTTTATTTGCTGTCGTTTTTACCTGGTGTCTTGGTCTCATTTGGAATGATGCATCTCACGAAGTGCGGATGTGTGGATCTGAGGTTCGCCATTAGCTTGTTGAGGTTTTCCTGCGGGAGATGAAGACGAGATGTTCACTTATATATTTTATTGGGGAGCAGGGTAGCCAATGGGGTTTGTGAGGGCCCAGGCGAGGAAGGAACCCTTGAGCAAGGCATTTTACCCCTACCAGGTCCAAGGCTGGCGCACCAGTGGCTGACCCTGCTCCCCAACCAGAGGAGAAAGAGAGGAATCCCCCATGGGGGATCAATAATATGTCAATATTTATATCAATAAAAAATGTAAATAATGTAACACATACAGAATAATACCTTCAAGTATGACGTCAGTGTTTGTGTTAGTTTTTACCCTGAAAAGTGCAGAAACTGTCTGGAAAGAAGACCCCTTTTTCTTGGCACTTTTCTTAATTCCATCCCCAGAAGCTACAGAAAGAGAAGGGACATCAGTTGGTCAGTTAAATAGCGTAGTCAAGCATTTCAAATATTCTTATTGTAACATTTCCGATCAAGCTGTGTAGCGTCAGTCGTTGTCACTTATATTCTATTTACTACGTTCCTAATACTGTATATTCTGTCACTTCTCAGATCTATATTTGACCTTTGCCCCCACTGTGTTCGTTTATTTTTTTAAAGCGTGAAGTGAACGTAGTGAAGTGAACTGACCGTTAGCCGAGGAGTAGGTCGCAAAAAGCTGAGACAGCAGTTTCAGGGCAGCTTTCTGGTAAAGCTGGACCACGGTGTCGTTCAGCGGGTCTTTGTTTTTCTCCAGCCAGCCGCTGATGTTGTAGTCCACCGTCCCGGCGTAGTGCACCAGGGAGAAGTGGGCCTCGGCCTTGCCTTTGGACGGCTTGGGCTTCTGGAAGTTGCTGTTCTTTCCGAGGTGCTGGTCGTACAGTTTGTTCTTGAAGGAGCTGTCTGTTGCCTTTGGAAACATGCACTCCTCTTCCAGGATGGAGAAAATACCCATTGGCTGTAGATGTGAAAAAAAGATGTGTCGTGTCTTGAATTGGTTTTGTATACACTGTTTATGTGAATATTTGGTGTATTAACGGGTGACGTACCTTCTCAATGAGCTCAATGCAGGCTGCCAGGTCCATACCGAAGTCAATGAACTCCCACTCAATCCCTTCCTTCTTGTACTCTTCTTGTTCCAAAACGAACATGTGATGGTTGAAAAACTGTTGCAGCTTCTCGTTGGTGAAGTTGATGCACAGCTGCTCCAGGCTGTTCATCTGCAGTGAATATCATCATTTCATTCATCAATGAATTAACTACACTTTTTGGAGTCGTGAGTTTTATTTTACTTAGGTCGGATGAATATTCACCTCAAAAATCTCAAACCCGGCAATATCCAGGACACCAATAAAATGCTGCCTTGGTAGTTTGGTGTCTAGCTGCTGGTTGATCCTAGTGACCATCCAAAGGAATAGTTTCTCGTACACTGCCTTAGACAGAGCACCCATGGAGTTGTTCACCTACGAAAGAGCCAGGAGATCATTTTAACGTGACGTGTTGTGAATGTAGTTTGACGGACTTTTGTTTTCGGGGGTTGGAAACACGCCGTACCTGTTGGACAGTCTGCCCTTTGGTGACGTACTCGTTCCCAACCTTCACTCTGGGGTAGCACAGTGCTTTCAGCAAGTCAGCAGAGTTTAGGCCCATGAGATAGGCGACTTTGTCTGCCACTGTTGGGTACATAACGTATAACACTGTGACACGTCATATTGACACCATTTACTGTTACACGTATTAGGCTCTTTTCTCTACGGTGGCCCTGAAGTGCAAAACACAACGACAAATCGGAAAATCCAATTTGTTGTTTTGCACTTCAAGGCCACCGTATGTTTCTTTTGAAATATCTTCATGGCATTCCATCTGACAGTTAACAAAACAGAGAGAGTGAAGATGAGAGAAGAGGAAGGGTGATGATATTTAACACAGATTGACAGTTAATTAATGATATTGCCAACATGTGGCATGTACCCCATCCTGAGGATGCCCGGAAAAAAAAAAAAGGTTTTCAATTTAGGCTCAAAGAGAGAACAGAGACAGCTCACCCTCAGTGCCGTCCGGCTCTGCCTGCTCCTCACGCTGCTTCTGCTTGAACTTCATGTTCCCGTTATGCATCACGGCACCGGTCAGCTTGTAGATGCCCAACTTCTCCTCAGTGTTAAAACCCAGGATGTCAATGGCACTCTGTGGAAAAAAGAAGCATTGTGTTCAGTTCAGTTCAGTCCAGTTCAGTTCACTTCAGTTCACTTCAGTTCACTTCAGTTCACTTCAGTTCACTTCAGTTCACTTCACTTCACTTCACTTCACTTCACTTCACTTCAGTTTAGTTTAGTTTAGTTAGAGTGACAAGAAAGAATTATAGATTCTAGGTGAGATAAACATAGGGCCAACAAAGAAAACAGACATTTTAACAGCATACGATTGTTACCGTCTTCTCTACATAAGTTACCAACTAATTTATATCCGAGAGGCCTCCGTGGTATCTCAAGCTAATATCTCTGCATGTATCAAATTCCCTAAGAGGTGAACTCACATCTGTAGCCATGAGCTCCTCTGTGTCATCGATGCTCTGCACGGTGATTTCACCCTGGCTGATGAAAGGGTAGTCATATGGATTGGTAGTGATCAACAGCATCTCTGAAACATACAGTATTGTTATTAATATCTCACTGCAGGGTCGGGATTTGTCTATTTAACATTGACTCTAACGTCTTTTTGCTAACGTTGCAAAATACACATGGCTTTTCATTCCTATACAATTTGAATTACCGTTATAAGTTTTCATATATTTTTATTTGTACTGAAAAATATATTTATTTACCAATTAATTCAGGCTTCTTGTTTGACAAGATCTGATAGAAGATGTGATAGCTCCTCTCTGCTAGGAGCTGAAAGGTCACCCTGGATTTTTCCAGAAGGTCTAAGCATAGACGTGAACATAATTGAGGTCAAATGTATAACACCAATCAAAATCAAAAACAGTGTAATAGTAATAACCTTACTGAGAGCAAACTTACACGTTTCAATATCAGCTGAGGCCAGCTTCCCTTTTGTTCCAAAGTGAATGCGAATAAATTTTCCCTGAAGGAATATAATTATTAATTATTATCCAAGTGATCTTTACACGTTGTATTTCAGCACTTGCAAAGTATAAACTTACAAAGCGAGAAGAGTTGTCATTCCTGACGGTCTTGGCATTCCCAAAAGCCTCCAGCAGAGGGTTGGCCTGGATGATTTGATCCTCCAGAGTCCCCTATGCAAACAAAATCTATATGTTCAAATATAGAAACATCTTCTCTGAGTTATGACAGAAGCTGTTGACTCGTATTTGTATCTTAATATTGTGTTGTTGTATTATATACTTAGTTAACTGAACCTGCATTCTACCACTAGGTTGCTCTTTTTTGCTTGAATCTCCAAATGATGCAATTGTTGCAAAATACTGGATGACACGCTTGGTGTTCACAGTCTTCCCGGCACCAGATTCACCCCTGCAACAAAGTTATACGGAACATTATGAGATGAGCAATCCTAATTTAAAGTGGCGATCTCGAAGATCTCCCGTTTCGTTGTGTTTGGCGGCACCTGTGGCGAAAAGCAGTAATTGCAGTTACTAATCGCCAACTGTGCCGGTTGTGAACGCCACAGACACCCGGTTCTTAATACTCTCAATACTCATACTGCAAATGCAAGGAATTTCATCAGTGGGCCATAGGCTCAACCACCATTGTGTTACCTCATTCAGCGATAGATAGCGACTTAACAAACATTTATTTAAATGAAAATATTTGGAGATTTTCAAGATTGCCACTTTAAGTAAATGCAGTCCTTGAACAGCATATAAAACCATACTTACGTAATCAGGATGGACTGGTTCTCACGATCTGTAAAAACAAGTAAGCACTCCATTAGACACTGCATATTCCAGTCTGATTTAGATGAGTTAACCCCGTAGAAGGCCACACTGACAACAGCCAGACCTCGCAGTATCAGTGTCTCGCTGCCATACGAGACAGTACCTGTGAGCATATACTGGTAAGCATTGTCAGAGATGGAGAAGATGTGGGGAGGGACCTCCTGCCGCTTCTTCCCCCGGTACCCGGCCACCACTTCTGGGTTGTACACTGGAAGCCACTTGTACGGGTTCACAGTCACGCAGAACAGCCCAGAGTAGGTCTGCAGCAGAGCGGGGGAAACATTTATGATGACAAAACTCATCAAGACAGTCTGCGTGGGGGTGTCATTTACATAGGGTGACCAGATACCAACAAACCAAATGTGGGACAAAGAGTATGTTTGTGTGGGACAATGTGGGACACGTTACCAATACTGAGAGGTAGTCGAAAATGTTGACATAATGTCTATCTATTTAGACTCGCTGACATATATACAAATTGCGAGTTGCAGTTTCCCCCGATGGGCGGAGCTTAGGCAGCAAAGACGGTGACAGGTTAACCTGCACTTGACCCACGTGTGCGCAGTTTGATTGACATCAGACACAGACCAGTGACGACAGCCTTCCCTACTTTCTTCACAGTCATTGGATAAAGGACAGATTTTAGAAAAGCGTCTGTCCTGCAGTGGTTTGTCTTAAAATTAGAGCCAATCAAAATGCGGGACATCGTCTCAATATGTGGGACAAGGGATAAAAATGCTGTGCAGTCCCTCATAAAGCGGGACACCTGGTCACCCTACATTCACATGCGATAAGGAGATGCTTTGCTCTGCATCTGAACACTGCAACGATAGTTGTTACAAATACAACTGTCCACAGTGAATCATGTTCTTTGCTTTTGACTGATGTGAGCGTAATGCCGGTGTAACGTGATCACTCTTTGTGTTTACATAGATCATCCAGGCAGCGTAGCGGTCCTTGAGGTTGAACAGCACAGCTGGCTCATGCAGATGGGTCAACATGGCCATGTCCTCGATCTTGTCAAACTTGGGAGGGTTCATGGGACGGATATCATCCGGCTGCACCGTCACGACCTGGAACATGGTCACATAAACGCAAGCCCATGACGAGATCATAAGATAAGAAGGGTGGCGGGCAACAAGATAATAGGATGTATGATGTCGGTGATCCTCCTAAAAACATCTTTCTTTTTATATGCAAATGCTTTTCATTCTGAAAAGGACAACATAATTCATTTCATTAATTTCTCTCTTTGTATCTATCTACTGTATCTATCTATCTATCTATCTGTCTGTCTGTCTATGTATCTGTCTGTTTCTCTGTCTATTTATCTATCTATCTGTCTGTCTGCATATCTATCTACTATATCTATCTATTTGTCTGTCTGTCTGTCTGTCTGTCTGTCTGTCTGTCTACAGTTTTAGTTGATCATGTACAGTATATCCTGAATGATAACCGATTGGCCCGTTGAGTTGTACACTGACCTTTCCATCCTCCTTCTCCACGGTAACCTTTGAGGCATCCTGGCTCTTGATCTTTCCCTTCACGTACTCCTGCTTGGGGTCGGCCACGAAGACGGCCGTCTTGGCGTCAAACGGCTTGTTTTGCGCCGCAATCCTCTCGCGTTCCGACTTGCGGAGGTACGGGGCGGCCACCCCAAACATCTCCATTTCAGCGTCGCCCATCTTTTACGGCTGCGGGAAAGCGTGATAGTTCACGACGTATATTTTATTTACTGGACTCATAAAATCCACAACAACAAAAAAATAAATGAAGGTAAATGAATTAGAAACACATCAACAACACGTGTAGCTGCAAAGAGTTATGCTGCTTACCTGAGTACAACCACTGGAGGACAGAACTGTTTTCAAAGCCTGTGAATACTATTGTCCGCTCTGTATGGTTGCTAATTGTTTTTCTCTGTCAGTATTCCACGGACATACGTCACTCTAACGAGACTTTGACAGCTTTTATAAGAGACGACTGGGGGGTTTTTTCAACGCCGTTTGACGGCGTCTCCCATATTTGGAGGGAGATCAAATCTGGTTTATAAGCCACCTTGGAAAAGCCAAGTATGTCCATTTTGTATTTTGAACTGTCTATGTATAGCTGTATTGTGTCACTTTTAAATGGTTTCGATTATAATCCTTCAGCCTGTCCATTAAAAAGCAATGATTGCTAAGGACGACAGCTTAAAGGGCTTTGGGTACCAACACGTCAGGCCTCATTTTCTGGGATCAGAGAAGATTAGGTCTGTTAGGGCATTGTTGAAATTCTGCCATCGGCTGTCTGGGCAACAGGGTTGATTGGAGATCACTGGGGTCTGTGTTTGGAGGAGTCTGGGGTTGACAGGCAACGGTATGTGTTCATTATTTAAAGTTATCAGACGATATTTGTCATGACATATCTTACCTTTGGGTTTATAATCTTAATTACTATAGTGGTTTAATGAAAGCCAAAGCACACAAATTGTGAGTTGTGACTAGGTTTTGGTGATGATGTACGTATATTTCAGTAGTTCAGCACTATTTAATGCATAAAACAAAATTAGTCTTCCATATCTAATAATTAGGAACATCATACTGTGTTAGAGGTAAACTCATCAAAATATATTTTGTTAGGTGAGCATCTAACATTGCTGTAAAACTCCTATTTCAATATCCAATGTACAGTATGTCCTTCATTCATGCTGCAATTAAATGCGGTTTAAATTCTTGATATCAGGTTATACAAAATCAGCCTTACATCTCAAGCCAAGACACAAACCTGCTTCCGTCAGAACACGGGGGGGAAAGAAAAGCAGGCCTCTCTTTCAGCATTCCTGTGAGACTATTTGAAATAGCAGGGTTAACAATGAATCCAAAAAAGCCTAACAGATCCGTTCAAAATCCTTTGAGTGGGTTTCTATTAATGTGTCTCAATTGCCCATGTCAATATAGCACAGGCATGTGTTTCAAGTGTACTGTGTGTGTGATGCCTGAGCATGGCATGTTAAGTTAAACTCATCCACTTCATCACCAGGAATGCAATGGCTTTCTCTATTTAGAGTTTACAATGCATCCATTCTCATTCTGAGTCTATCCTTATTATTGGACGTTGACAGTCGACAGTCTTGATATTGATGACCTGCGCTTGGATTTTCAGATGCATTGTAGCGTTTGCATCAGTGTGCCTTGGTCTGGACGGTTCTGTTGAGTCAGTCACGGGCAAAATTCAATACAACACAAAATACAATACGTCCGATAATGATAGACTCAGAATGAGAATGGATGCAACTCTAAATGAGTCCCCCACTGAATATCCCATCTATTACCACGGCAACGAAGTTGAGGTTGTCTCTTCCTATAAATATCTCGGAATATTAATTGACGACTCCCTCTCTTTTAAGCCACACATTAAGAACCTTGTTAATAAACTGAAGCTGACTTTGGGTTTTTCTTTTGAGGCTAAAAGGAGATTTATTGCAGCAAGTCCAAGACCCCTTAATGGGGCTATTCCAGGTTAAAAAATAAAATCAAAAAATAGTAATTGCAAATTGTTCCGTTTGTTTTTAAACTGCTTGGAGTGTCATGTGAAGAAGGTCTTCTATGTCAGGTCGACTAACAGAGGAAGTGATACTACTGCTTAACTGACTTTCAAATATGTAAATACTCCACCCAGCTGGTACTCTGTTGATGTGTTGTAACCATCACTGAACCTAAAATGTTCATTTCATGTCAACAACAAACCCCATACTTATTTTTCATGAAACAAGCATAGAGATTATTTGGTATTCTTGTGGGAAAAGACCTGTATGATGTCATTTTCACCCCTTAATGTCACTGGAAGGTCTGGCAACAGTTGTGATTATAACTGGTTACGTGTAGACAAGCGTGCTCCTACCGGCCAGACCGGGAGCAGGACTTACGCTGTCCCCACCATCACGTCTCCACATGGCGCCAAGCGTGCATGGAAGTAAGACGATGTCAAGGACATTATGCGGCCATTTGCATGAATCTAAAGGTCGTGTGACAAGAAAGTGAAGATGCAAGGAGAAAATCCCCATCAGCTGGTTGTGCCAGAGAGACGGATGCTTACCCCCTAGCGGAAAAATCAGGGGACGGGTGCATCTGCCCGGGATTAGGGGGTCAATGGGAGAGACTGGTCTGCCTCGCAGTAAGGCTACCGCTAACCCCCGAACGCGTCTAAACGCGCAGCCCACGACGGGGGCTGCACCTCCACGTACATCCAAAGAGAAGGGAATTAATTTCTAATCTAATCAATTGTGCAAAGATATCACACAGGCAGGATGAGATTTCTGCTCAATCTTCCAGTCAGCTGTTATCGGCTCAGTCCATGAGTCACACAGCAGCGAGCATACCATTTCTCCAAGCATGGGACGCGGACAAAAACACAATGCAAAATCACGTTACGTATATAATATATATATTATAATATATATAATATACAACATATTATATCAGTTCATAGTGCTAGATCACAAAACAGACTAAAGAGGTCAATGATAACATTTCTAAGTGCTTCGTGTGACCACAGGTATTCCCTCCTTCCTGTTAGAGGTGTTTCACTTCCTGATTACCACAACACAGCAACCTTTCAGGAATGAACGTGCTGTCTGGCCACGGAGAACTGAACAACTGTTGTATTTGCTCTCTACTAATCCCATTTCTAAAGCAGGAGTACTGGCTAACAGGTGTGCTGGCAAAAAAAAAAAAAGATATAAATAAATCAACACTGGCTGCCAGCGCGTTTACGTTTGAATAAATCAGAATCTTTTATTCATGGGTAAAAAACAATCAATACTCTTGCCGTGAAGCATACAGCTGTTCGGGCAAACAGCACTTTATCTGTGCTATTTGTCAGTCCAAATATTTTTTCATTCCATTCATATGTAGTCTACGGTGACAGGAGTTTGGTATGGGCTGAGACCGATGCGCTGAATTTAAAGCCGCCATTAATCCAAGGACAAATAGGCGCTAATTAAGATCGTTAGGCGTGACGTCAGAGACCACGTTCCTACGACAAGTCAGAACGCAGACGTGTTTTGCGCGTACGGGCCATTGTTAACGCACTGAAAGGAATGTTGGTGTTGGAACAGCGTACTCCAAAATAAATATGCGATGTCAGTGATACAAGACGGCAGTGACGGTTTCTGATCACTGACGAGTCCTGGCAGACCTTCTCAGTTCTTCACGACGGGCTCAGCCCTTTACTTTGCCTTCTTGTACTTTCTCATGTGTGCCGCTATGGAATTGGTGATCTCTACGCTTCTTTTGTTCTGTCCAAAATACTCCACAAATTCTCCGTCAGGACCCACGAGGTACATGATGATTGTGTGGTCAACCTAAAGATTTAAAAAGAAAAAGAAAGATGAAGAGATTAAATTTAGACATAGGTGTTTATCTTAAAAAGGACCAACGACGGACAATTATTATCACATGCGGTACGAGTTTCGCCGGAGGAGGAGGAGGAGACTCACGATGTAGTCGTTGTCTTCATCCTTTGGCCCCTGGCTGTAGTAGACTCTGTAGGCTCGGGAGATCTGCTCGATCTGAGCTACAGTCCCGGTCAAGCCAATGAGCTTAGGGGAAAACTCTGCAATAAACATTGGGTGCTTGTTAAAATTGAATGAATGGAAACCCCAAATATTGTTAGATGGTGACTACACTAACAAACCAAAACAAGTCTGGCTTGTACAGGCTGGGGGGAGGATATGTCAAAGCAAAACAAAGACCAGGAAGTAGAGCGCCACAGCGCCACTGAGGCCCAATCAGAACACAGAGAGAGAGAGGGGAAGCTTTCAGACCATCACCATTATACTACATCTTACCATACATTGTGGTAATTCAACTGTATATTTAATGTTAACATATTACAGACAGCACCTTTAAGTTATCTGGTGCTTGTACCTTTCACATACGCAGCCAAGGCCTCTGGCGTATCTCTGTCAGGATCGATGGTGATGAGGACGGGGGTAAGGTTTGGAAGAGACTTGATTTTGTCTGTGGAAAGCCATAAAACAACAGGGCCTTCGGTAAAACAGCAGCACTCGACATTTAAAACGTATGTTCAACTGTATGTCAATTGGTTGTTAGAAAGAACTAATGTCACCTATTTCATCCACCACTTCGATCATTTTCTCTATTTCATCCGGGCAGATGTCGGGGCAGTGCGTAAAACCAAAATAGATCAGGACCCACTGGCCAAAATAGTCCTCGCTCTTGCTGGGTTTGTTGTTGTGATCGATGAGGGAGAACGGACCACCAAGTGCTGGCCTTCCTATTGACTTGGTCCTCTCCTTTTCAATCACTGTGAACCACAAACAACCACAAATGCAAAAAAAAAGTAAACAGAGGTAACTGAAGAGTTTTGTTATTTTACTATTTTTAGTTTCCAATTCAATGTAAAACTTTGTTGGAAACAATCACTAGTGAAAGTTGTAAGACTGGACATTTGAAGGCAAGATTATGAAGTTAATAACGCAATATCATTTTCCCCAATTTGAATATGTATTTGTGTGCGTGACTTGTTTTAACATGTATATTAACTGGTGAAATTCTTACATTCTTCCTTTTCCTTTTTGAAATACTTCATCCCTCCAAGGAGAGTGCCTCCAAGAGCAAATGTTATTGCTAAAGATTTCCAAGTGACAGGCTAAGAGAGAGAAATACAAAATATGAAACAGCATTTCAGCGCTATCAAAAACAATATCTCGCTACATGGGAATTGATCTAGCGCTGTGTTCGTCCAGCCCATTCCTCAGCGCAATGTCACATCCTTCACTCAAAAGTACCCTGATGAATACACAACCTAGGTCTGGCCTGTCTGCACAAGCTCATAATGATCATGTGGAAGTATCCTCTACTAAATAATTAGAAATACGTCTGTCTAATGGACAGCCCCGTGGCCTAGATAAATGGCTCAGAATATATCATTAAATACACTGATAATTCATGCCAACGTTGAATATTTTGCACGGTCTGAACACAAACAGACTAGACTATATTTTAGATTTAACTAAAATGGGTAAATGGTGAAAAGATAAGACCACTAACTAAATAATAGCAATACAGCGTATTGGAATTATCACAGTAGAGTCTCCTAAACCTAATATTTATTTAAAGCATCCTCTCCCCACAGACGTGTTTCATCGTGGGACGTGTAATTAATAAGTCATGTCAAACCAGGAGGAGGCTACTTTGCACATGGCTCTTCACTGTCATATCACAGTTCATATCACATTACCCCTGATTTCTTCGCCTTATCACCAGAAGGGGGCGGTGGGGGTACGGAAGCGAATGCTCTCTGAGGAGACCACCGTGTTGTTCTGCAGGTTAAACACCGACTCTCTGTCACCTGTGCATGAGTGAACAGTCAGTCACAACATCAGCATCACATGTAATAAATAAGTCTTGACTGACAGGTTGTAAAAATCCTTAGTCTGTTAGTCTGTCCTAGTTTTGACCTACCGGGCTGACTCTCTGTGCTGCGAGGTGTGCCGGTACGGTTTCTCTTCGTATCGCATTGTGTGTGAATCTGATCGTTTGCGTATTTGTACACTTTTGCAAGACATTAAGATTAAATAATCGACACCCCAAATTCGGATATGAAAGACTCAAAGCCATGACTTGAGCTTGTTTGGTAGTGCTGCGCCTGATGAGGAAGTGGTGGCAATTTTACATACCGTGAGCAATGACAGAAAATAACGCATACAAACGCCTGACCTGAAATCAGGTTTTACTTGTTATACAGCATTGGGTTAATAGGAGGTAGCGTCAAATAAGACTGCTCTACGACCAGTACACAAGCGCCGCTGGTTTAGACAGTAACCGGATGTGACGTTTATCCATGTCTTCTTCTTCGACTACTGTAAGTACCATGTGGTCTCTACTGACATGAAGCAAACTCTTTAGTATACTGTAGCGCTTCACTGGAAGTAGCATGACCTTGTTTCTAAACACACACACACAGTTACTCAGTAAGATTAGATCCAAATATTTTATTTTACAAAGTGCACTTCAGTTGAGAGATATTGGGCTCCAACACCCAAGCCATAATGTATTGTTTAGACAGATTTCAAAGTAAAAAACCAACAAGAATCCCCCATAGACCTAATGCCATATGACACTTCATTTAACTCTTGCTGGTCATGAACTAGATGTGTGCATGGAAGGTGGTAAGTTAGTTGAAAATATTGATACAATATATAATGTTAGCTATTATTGTATAAAAATTAAAAGAAAAAAGTATGGTGCTTCAATGCAATCTGTATTAGTGTTTATCTTCACTTTTTACAATACTGTACAATATTTATTTGCAAGCAATATACTTGGCTCATGATTAATAATCAAAGTACATAGGAATTATGAAAGGAATGTTTAACGGGACATTCATCAAACTCTTTGAAAGTGCTTTGAAGTTGATTTTACTTGACTTAAATACAAAATGAACAAGGAATTGTTAGCTAAATAGCTGTTTTACAATGGGAGGGCCAGCTGGATCTCAGCTCCTTATTGACATAGTAGTATAGCCAGGCCACAAAGGGGAAGACTGTGATGGCAACAGCTGTTGAAACTCTGAGCATCCCAACAGAATCCCTGAGAGAAGATAGAACAATGAAAGATGTAATGGAAAACAGGGTAAGCATTTTATAATAACTTGGTAAAGAGTCTAGTAAAGTAGCATTAATCACCTGGACTGAGACCGAGTATGGAATAATCTCTCAAAGAATGGTGTTGAAGTAAATTACAAATGTGAAAGGTCATATTTTCTACCCACTAGAGGGTGCTTAGTTGTGTTCACTTGTTCAACTGAAAACACTGAAAATGTCGGTTTAGACTCAAGCTCTACCTAGCAACCACCATTTAGAGCAGCACTGAATGACCTTGACATTGACAAGCTCAGACATTTTCATTCACGATCTCTGTGAATGTCTTATCTTTTTTCAATTGTTTGGTACAAGTACAAAAGTTACATACATGTTCTTTAAAAAAAAGATGTCTGTTTACATCTTGATCCTACCTTCCAGAGTGACGACACAGGAGAAGCCAAACAACAGTCAACATGAGACCAGAAAATTCTCTGGAAAAATAACAAATTACACAAAATGACGCATAATATCAGTGACAGCCTGTTCTACTTACAAGTACACCTGCTAACAATCCAAACCTTTCTACGTTTACATTTTAAGTATTTAGCTGGTGAGTGCAAAAGTAGTGCAATCCTGGAAGAAGTTCTACCAACCCTTAGAAATGGGTGCAATGGGCAGAGGCATAGTACCCCAACAACAGATTTATAAGTTATCTCTGTGACCTTACACTGATCATGTCTGCTAGAGAACTGTGAGGAAATTATTTTTTCTTTCAATTGCACAACATTGTAAATGATGAAAGTCGACTAGGGTCGAAGTAAAATCATTTTTGAGAGCACCACAGTGTTGCAGGCTCTATACTGTAAACGTTTTAATTCAGCGCTTCTCTTTCCATATGCAAACAGAGCAATCGTAACATCTACGGTACCTCCCCTCCTCTTGTTGGAAGATATCTGTAACGCGCTCCTTATAAAGTGTCCATCCCAACATGCCAACAACAGCACTACAAATCATCACATGGAGATCAGCAAGCCTCCTCCAGGGTAAATATTCTGGACACAACACAATGACATCAAACCAGATTTTCATATCATACAATAGCATGCATATCATGTTGAACTTTGATCAAACTGTGCTCATTTTCTGTTTGCACTGCAGTTTCTATTATGCAGTATTTCTAAGCTGTGCAGTCATAATGCAGCCACATGATGGCACTATCAACACTGGAAAAAATACACTAAACTAGAGTTCAGACAGCCTGGTTCAATGGTAAAAACAGGAAAAATACAGTTGAAGTCAGACATTAGCAAATTCCAAGCAACTAATTTGGATTGGTGGCTTTGTAATACATCTCCATGGTAATATTACACACGCCAACTGACTTGTAAGAGCGAAATGTATATCCTTACCTGTCACATGAGGTTTTAGGCCAATAAGTAAACAGAGGGTTGCAGGAACAGCATAACCAACCTGTAAAATAACACCAATATGAGTGATACGATTATTTAAACCAGAAAGTGATAGCTACATAATCTGTGGGATAAATGTGATCTTACCATCCATAGCCCTGCATCTGGATCATTGATCTAAGAGAAAGTACAGATTTGGGTTAATATATCGAAATCCAAAACGTATGAGGCAAATAAGAAGACCACTTACCTGCACGTAAGTTGATAGAGCGAAGAACAAAGACATTAAAAGGTTGCAAACTTGCCAAACACGAATAATCCATGTTTTGCTGGTCTCGTCTTTGCAGACTTCCCCCATTGTCATGCATGTGACAAGTTTACACAATCGGCAAAAGTTATCACATTTGCAGCCAGGTATTGATTTCTGTACCTGGACAGCACACGAGTAAAGTGAATGTTTGCTTTTAGTGATTTTACTTGGCTTTTCAGTTGGCCGCCCGGGCGGGCGAATGGTTTTAAAACGTTAAACCAAACAGCCACCAGATCGTCGAATTTAATTCGCTGAATGTTTCTCGTCTGCTGCAGCGGAGAGGGTTCGCTCGGTGTTATTCCACTACTAGGCCGTTTACCGTAGTTTCGTCAAATTAAAGTGAAACGCCGTCTGCACACGCTACTCCGTACAACAAAACGTGCAAACCTAAAGGTCCGCCCTAAAGTTCCAATATAATGTCCAATTTTTATTTTAAATTGTTGAATGTTCGGCTTCTTTTTTGCCCATTTACATTTGTGAATGCTAAAAACAAAGCTTTATTTTGCAAGATCAGCAAAGTACAAAAATGCAAGACAATACATATTTGCAAAGATGCGAACAGTAAATGAAATGAAATGAAATGAAATGAAAGCTTTAATTGTCATTGTCAAGACAAATTAATAAATAATAAAATAAAACAAATATACATAAATACACTCAAGGTCTGCTATTACATACATTTGTGTATGTAATATTTAGCAAGACTCTTCAAATTAATCATGTATTTTTAATACGCAGAACAACTGGGATTATCAAAAAATGAGCAGTATATCAATCTTAAAACGTTGTAAATCAATCCAGAATAATATTGCACGAATACAATCCATAAAAAAACACATTAAATACTTTCCACCACACAATCACAGAAACAACAACTGTTGTCTACTGTTGCAGAAAAAAACAAAAACATTTGTGAATGTATTTTCACCACCATATAAAACAAACAGACCCACAGTCCACGCCTCGGAGGCGGGGCGGGTGTTGACGTGCGTGTGTCACTCGGTCAGCTGATTGCGGCTTTTAGTAAAGCTGCTCTGCTGCTACGCTTAGTCGCTCCATCCATCCAGCCCAGCTCGGTGTTTGCTTCACGGTTTTTACCACAGTTGAACCAATCCAGCTCACTTTTCTTTTTCTTTTTTAACCCGTTATCCAAACCCTGCGTGTAATCTACCCACTCCACGCTGCAGGGGCCGTGTGTGGGAGTGGGGAGGCACCGTGACTGTGGGGGGGAAGGAAGCAGTCTCTCTCTCTCTCGGTCTCTGCAGCCCTGGTTGCTGCTGTTGCTGCTGGAAAAAAAAAAAAAAAACTCAACACACACAACAATGGCGACTCCCAGTGCTAACAACTCAACAACATCCACCAGCAGTAACGCAGGATCCGCAGCACACCAGCACCAGTCCCAGTCTCACCACCAGTCCCAGTCTCACCACATCACCACAGTGAGCAGCATGCAGGGTAAGAAGTGAAGCCCCGGGTGTTTTGTAAGTGAAGGTTAACGTTAGCGGTGCTAGCCGTGGGTCCGGCTCCGGCTACTCCCTGGATCGAAGGTATACGGATTCGGGCTTTGCTTGTAAACCGATTGCTTGTTAGCTGACTGCTCCCAAAGGAGATAGTTTTAGTGTTTTGTACCTAACTTAAAACATCCTACGTCCTCGATACTGCTTGGGTGTGCCGTGGCGTTTACTATTATCTTGGAGGGATCAGACTATAGTATGGATAAATGTGTTAAATCAGTGGTCAGCAATCAGGTGCCATGAAGGGCTGAGACTATGCAGGTTTTCATTCCAACTACACACAACAGATGATCTCAATAATTACTTCCCCTTTCTATTGTTAAAGGTGTGCTGATTGTTGAAATCACCTGGTCTAGTGTTTGGTTGGAAGGGAAACCTGCCTACTCTGGGCCCTCCATGAACACTGTGTTAAATTAAACATCAACGTTAAAACAAGGCAATTATGTTGATCTACTCCTAAGTATAATACTAGTGTGTGCACAATTGTACTGAAACACCTCACATGTCAATTTGTTATCGTGGAATGAGTAAACAAAGTTGAAGCTGGAGCCTGCATCCCCTTTAGGACTTGTCAATACATGTAGGCAAGCCTGTCTCACATCCCAACCACCACTAAAAGCAATGTCTATTATTATAATGCTGTTTTTGTACAAACAATGTCTCGTTTTAACTTGCAGAATCCAACACCTGCTGGAGATGTCAGAGTGAAACAGGTAGCTACACACTTTATTGACTTGGTAGCGTAGGATAAGCAGTTTATTTGTAAGTTTTGGTCATGGGAGATGTTCATTCTTTAGTTTGATACAAGAGTACTTTGCAAAATGTCATCTTTGTAAAAGCTCATCCTTGCCAGTTTCAAGGCAAACTCTGAAAATAAGTGTAATTATGATAATACAAGGTAACAGAACCCCACAAATAGGATAATGTTAAGCCATTAGATCCAGGCCTAACCCTGCATCCAATTGTCAATACCTAGTATGTGTCTGATGTATGACCAGAGGGAGACCTTGACTGGGCTAGCCTTTCAACTATGTTCCACTTTGCAACTAGTTTTGAAGCCCTGGATATGTTATTAAGCTTACACACCAAAATATTGCACAGGTTGTATGGTCAGCACTATTATTACTTCTGCTGGTTTGACTTTAACGTGACAGATGGGATTTGTAACTAAGTTGGATGTTAAAGCATTATTCCCGGTAACTTCTTTTGGGCAATGGAATACTAAGCAGGGAGATGTAACGATAGAAATGCCTTAATAATATAATGCCTAGGTTTATATATGTTTATTGAAGCTTACATGTACAATTCTAAGATATGAGACATTCTGTCCTGCTGTTAACCTGTTACCCTGACCATTTTTTCACCTTTATCTTAATGCTAACTAATGACACCTAACTCCTGACTTGATGCTGAATGACGGTGAGCTGTCCCAAGAAAAAAAGTTTATCAAACCTTTTTAATTTTCCTTGCTACATCATCCCATGGTTTTTATTCATATTCATCTTCAGATTCCATTTTGTTTTTGTTGTTATTGTCTAGGTTGTTATTTTCTGCCCCTCTGTGTGCACTGTTGGAATTGTTGCAGTGTCTGACATACCATACTCCAAGTTCTCTTAGTTGTCTTGTAAATGTGTGTGCATGCAGATGCATTACCGTCCAGCAAATGCATTTAACCCTGCGGAGGAATGCAGTAGTATGTTTGCCAGCTGAGTCATGCAAGGCCAATTTCAGAGATCGAGTCGTTTAACGTGAAATTATTTTACCAAACCGAAAGCAGCAGGATGGCCGTCAGTGATGGAGTTATTGTTCGGTGTGTTATATAAAATGGACGCCCCTTGTAACACCAGCAGCATATTTAACAATAACTAAATTCTGTTTAATCAGGGTGGTGGAAAGGTGACCTGAGAACTTGAGAAGGGGAACCTAAAGCAGTCTGTTGAGGAGGATGTGAAAAATGAGATAATACAAATAAAATAAAAGCTGTCTTCTTACCTCT
This sequence comes from Polymixia japonica, assembly GCA_900302305.1. NCBI lineage: Eukaryota > Metazoa > Chordata > Actinopteri > Polymixiiformes > Polymixiidae > Polymixia > Polymixia japonica. Next base: position 27,304 of record OMKK01084354.1, read on the forward strand.
AGGGTTTCAGATAAACCTGTCTGGAGCTCCCCCAAGTAAGCCAAACCTCTTTTGCTACAGCAGCAACAGTTCTCAACCCTTTGTTTCCACCTGATGGTCTGGTATGGGGGAGTCTGTCCTGTCGTTTTCAACTAACCCAAATGAAGAATTGATGGGTTCTAGTAGGCTTGTGCCCGCAGTTAATAAACAGTAAATGTAACTTGCTCAGATACCTTTGTCCCCTCTAGGATAGTATAAAGCTCTTGCTTTGACTGTTTTTAGCAAACTTATCATTGTCATTAGATCAAGGTTTTTCCACCAGTAAAATCCGACATTCACACTGATGGGATCTCCACATATGTTTCATAAATCATAAATGTACCAAAGCGAGGGGTAGTTGTCGATTCTGAATTTTGATAGTTCTCAAAAAAAAAAAAAAAAAAAAAAGACCACCCCGTTCTTTTAGAGAACGAAGACACCTTTTAGTCAGTTAAGCAAATGCAGGCTACGTGTTTCACGCCTGCGTCTCTGTTCTCGTCGGCACAAGCCTATGGTTTAGAGCTTCCATTGACTTACCTGGACACTCTCATCTGGATCTCAGCACCTGTCGGTTCTACCCCTTCCTCACGTGTGGTAGCATAGTTTTGTCGGAGAAAGACGGTGGTCTTTTCATTAATTTAGTTTGAATGCTGTGATGGAAGCTCTATCTCATTGGTTTTCAGAGTGTTACTAACAAGCAAAACGTTTGCCTGTAGTGTTTTCACAAAATATGGCTTTTTTTTTAACAAATTTGTATGTGTTTTAGTGTATAAGCTACACCAACTGATTTTTGTTTTTTATTTATTTTTGGGGGTTTTTTTGTTTTGTTTTTTGGGCATGAGTCACTGCAGCATAGCGCTTGCTTGTTCAGACAAGAACACACACTTGGAGTTTTCATTTCAAACAACGTTTTACATTTAGGCTTACTGGAATCCGAGTACACACATTCTTGTGGCATGTTTGGGTGGAGCTAGCATGGAATGCTTCCTTCAATTCAAGGTGAAATCCAAGCAGTTGGCCTTGGAAAACATGTCTCCGTTGAGATTCGTAATCAAAGTGTTGTTTGTTCTCCATCTGCTGTTTAGCTTTTGGTTTCTGTTCCACATTTCACACATTGTACTTTGAATGAAGGCACCTGGGATCTTAGTAGCACATTATTCTATTTTTACATTATTATTATTAATAATTGTTTTATCATACGCAACATCCAGGGCTCTTAAATAAATAGTAGTGCACGGAAATGGTTAGGACAGACCAGTGCCATTAACCTAATTCTCTCTAATAATAATAATCTAAATCTGGAATAAATCATATTTTTACTAGAACAGTTGCTGTGTAAGTTTAAGGTCTGACCAAGTGAATCCATGATGAAAGTCTATTCAGTTGGCCACGGTTTGTGAATGCTTATATTTAAAACTCAGTTAAAGCCTGTTTTTATCTTTTTGTTCCTTTAAACAGCTAACTGGAAATATGCTCTGCACTTCTGTTTTTTTTTGTTTTGTTTTTTATTTGGTTATTTTAATTTGTTTGTTTTATGGGTGAAAATGTGTCTGAAACATAACGGCTAATTGGGAATGTAATTGGTAAATCAAACATACGTATGGGGTGATGAGGGGTATGATCCCAATACTACTACCTTTGTTCTGTGGAAAGCATGACTTTGAATTTGAGTACATTTTTTTCATTTCCCTTCATTGTTTCATTGGTTCCTCATTTTACAGTTTGTGTTTAGGTTGCACTTACTTATCATTCAGTTCTTTGAAGTGTGTTGTGTTTGCTCCTTGTCTTGTTAAACCCTTATGATTCCTGTCTCGTTTATGAATCTAATAGTAGTCCATGCTTCTTCCCGATCAGGTAAACGCAAAGCCCTGAAGTTAAACTTCGCCAACCCTCCGATCAAATCCACGACTAGGTTCACGCTGAATACGTCGGGGCCTCCTTTCCAGAACCCGCACATGTGAGTAAACTTCCAGGCCGTTAATCGATGAGCACGTCGGTCCCAAAGAACCCATATAACCCGTATAATGTTTAGAGAGACTGTCCTTTAACCGGACAGCATTACCAACCGACAGCCTGCGTTCAAAACCTTTGTCAGCGAGTGTCCACTCTGCTGAAGTGCCGTTGAGCAAGTCACTAAAATCTCACCAGCTTCAGGGGTGTTTGTACTGTAGCAGGGCTCAGATCTAACTGGAGGACAGGGCATGTGGAAAGAGAATTTCCCCTACAGGGATCATGTTTTTAGGTTTTTATTGTCTTTCTCCTACACACACACACACACACACATTTTCTTTCTCAGAGAGAGGCTGAGGACGCACAGCATCGAGTCGTCAGGAAAGTTGAAGATATCCCCGGAGCAGCATTGCGACTTCACAGCAGAGGATCTCAAAGACCTGGGCGAGATCGGCCGAGGGGCTTACGGCTCGGTCAACAAGATGGTCCACAAGCCCAGTAACCAGATCATGGCGGTCAAGGTGACTGGACGTCCTAGTACGGTGGTCTTCAACCAGGCCCGAGAGCATGCAGGGTTTCGTTCCAACCAATCATTAGACCAACTGACATCACTAACTGGCACACCTTCAACCAGAGAGGGGAGGGTGTAATCAGTGAAATTGGCTGGTGTAGCATTTGGTTGGAATGGAAACCTGCACCTTCTCTTGGGCCTCGATGGCCTATAGTTGAAAACCGCTGTTCTTCACTTACCTATCTTTGGTGCCATTATTGATGCCTGCTCATACATAATACAGCCATTGTGATTCCTCCGACAAACCTTGATATTTATATTAATATTTTATGTTTATTACACTTAATAGATTAATTTGATCTTCCCGAGCGAGGATTGATGTGCAACTTGCTGTGTATCTGCAATCTGCAGACGTACCTTCGATCGTGTCTCTGTTTATACCGTGTGATAATTTGTTTGTTTCACAGAGGATTAGATCAACGGTGGATGAGAAGGAACAGAAGCAGCTGTTGATGGACTTAGACGTGGTCATGAGGAGCAGCGACTGCCCCTACATCGTACAGTTTTACGGCGCTCTCTTCAGAGAGGTACAGTTGCCTCACACGCCAGCGTTGATCGTCGCTAACGATCTGGTTTATTTGAAATGCACGTAGCGCTCTACGGACAACACTCATACTTGTACTGTATGCTGTGTGTTTTGCTGTAACCTACAATGGCTCCTGTGGTGGTAGAATTTCCCCCCATGGATTAATAAAGTCTGTTATCTTCTCTTATCCTCTCTGTAAGCTGTATTTTATGTATGAAATGGTGATAGCTTGGGTTTTGTATTTCAGTACGTTAACTGACGTTAAGAGAGCACAGAGTTTTATTTCTCCGGTGAATGTATTAATTTCTTGTTTTTCAGGGGGACTGTTGGATATGTATGGAACTTATGTCTACCTCGTTTGACAAATTCTACAAATATGTATATTGCTCATTAGATGAAGTGATTCCCGAAGAAATATTAGGCAAAATAACATTAGCTGTAAGTATCCGCGACACAAGTTTTACCCACTCACACATAAAATAACCTAACGATTTCACTCTGATACTAAAGCTGTCTTGCCTGTCTGTTGCAGACTGTGAAAGCACTTAACCACTTAAAAGAAAACTTGAAAATAATACACAGAGGTAAGTGAACACCACAGAGACTTATTCTTCACCTCACGTCCAGCCCTGCCACGTTCGCTCTAAGTAGCTCTGGCATCCAGATACCTGTTAGCACCTCTACATGTCAAGGCTCCCACGGGCCTTACAAATCCTTTGTGAATTTGAAAAGAATGAAAATAAGGCCTTGATGGTTAATGATAATGATGGAGCAGATCTAGGTCAACGTGGTTCGATGTTCTAGTTTGATCTGCTAAAAAAATGTCCAACTACGTTTAAGACTTTCTACTTAATTCTATAGTGTTTACATGGTGGTAAACACTATAGAATTAAGTAGAAAGTCTTAAACGTAGTTGGACATTTTTTTAGCAGA
>OMKK01084356.1:0-10307 GCA_900302305.1 Polymixia japonica
CTTCTGTTGAATGACAGTTGTCTGGTAACTGAGAAATGCCTTACCTCTGGTTTTGTTCCTGGAGTTTTCTCTCTCTCTCTCTTTCTCACACACACACACACACACACACACAATACAACCAGTGCCAACAACTCCAGATGACTATGCTTGTTCTGTTCACTACAACAAGCAGTGTATGCTGGGAAAAGGGCAAGTTTGTTTATCATTAACTGGCGAAGAATTGTAAGCAACGCATCTGCTTGACTATTTTTAAACGCTACCACAGCTAGCTTGAACCCGTTGCCCCCCCCCGCTCCTTCTGACGCCCTTCAGCTTTCCGCTCCCTCCAGTGCACTGGCAGAACAAGCACTGCTAACAGTTACCTTTTTTTTATTAATAGTAATTAGTTGCCTCTCCACCAGCTTTTAATTCATGACCATCTATAAATAATTAATTACCTGAGTTGGAAAAGATATACGCTTCGGTGAGATTTAACATACACATTTGTAATGGAGATGTAGCCACACAGCAGCCATACAAATGATTCTTACCTGGTTGACCCTGTATATTTATTTGACCAAAGTGTTATTATTTTACAATCTCAAGGTCAGTTTACAAGAGGCATAGAGTTGTCGGTGTTTATTTGTGATTTCGCTGTCGAAATAGCCTCCCGCGGCGTGAACACTGCTTGAATGAAGAAAAAAAATATGATATATACTGTATATGATATTGACTGTTACAGTAATGAATGCGAGTGGACTAAAACCGCACGAAGTCCCAGCATCGAGCTGCACGCTGCATAATAACACGACGTTCCTTTGCTCTCGATATGCGGTCGATATTGAATAACAACGCGATACAGTGCAGCTTTATAAGCGACGGAAAAACGTCTCGGGCCCCGTTGAAAGACGGGAATTTTAATGTAGGGTTTTGCATAAAATATTGATCTTGTGGGATCCCTGCTGGTGACATACATATGATTCATCTTAATATGGATGAACGTAAACAAACATTGTCAATGGAAAACATGTAGACTAACAGGAGTCAATAAGACCCCTTAATTAGAAAAGAGCAATCCAAACAGAACTAGATTACCATCTAATTATCGAGCTTAAAGTGAGACATCAATCGACATGAACTTTCTGATTATGCAAAGTTTTTTGTTTTTTTTTATTCAATATGCATAGCAAGGGTGTGTTTACTTAGTTTGAAAGAAATCTTAATTCATAACAAATGTTAAGTTATTTTACACTGCGGAAGTGTGCTTTGTGAGAGGAGCAACCCAAATCAACGTAAGGCGTAGAAAAGAGGCCGCCACAAAACCTTCGCTCAGTCGTCTCTTCTATCATTGCAGGAGGTGCACGTCCACGTTGTTTTGGTCCATCAGGCCGCTGAAACGGCCTGATCCCATGATGCATTTGTTTTAATGAAGTCATGCCATTAGCATCTGTTGATATAATGTATTTTGATTTTTCTTCTTCGTTGTATGGGCTGGTTGTTAAGTCCTCTCGCCCCAGGTCCCGGTCGAGGGGGTCTCTCACCCTCGCCTCTCCAGGTCTGTGTGAGGGGTCACCCGACTATACATCGGCGCGCCCCCTGTAGCCACGTCGTTGTCTCATCATCCAGGACCGTCAGGCCACGTGTACCGTTGGGTGCCCGGTATATTGGGCAGTCCTGGGTAACGTGGTCTGCGGTTTGTTCCTCTGCGCCACACTCGCACGCCGCACCGGGAGCCAAGCCCCACCTGTGCATCGATGAGCGGAAGCGTCCGACGCCGGTCCGAAGGCGGTTTAGCCTCACCCACGCTGGTCTGGGCAGTATTTTGATAATCAACAGAGATCGACACAAAGCGGAAAGGCATATTGTATTGTATAGATGTGTAGTTTTGGCTTGTTTTGTTGACGCTTACTGTAGAGATCTGAGGGCATTACATTTATGTAAATTATCCTCTCAGGAGTTAAAGTGAACATTTGTTTTCATGAGGGAGCCCCGTTCACGATACCCATTCACTTGAGGTCTATAACAGTGTCATTTTATTTTAAATAAGGGACGCTACTCGGACACCTACGTACATTAACAGCGTTCCAATCCTTCACCGCTGCTTAAAGGGACTAACCGTGATTGGTTCGAATCGGTCACGTCGCTCCACCTCGGTTTGTTTTGTAAACAGTGTGATGTTTGGCTGTTTGGAAGCATTTTGCCTAAATTAAAACTTAAAAGCCGCCCAAACACGTCGGGACCGCTAAGCGAAAGACGACTGACGCAGGCCGAGGCAACGCGGAAAAAACAAAACGAAAACGTCGTTGTAATTCCTGTCTTAGCTGCAACAGAGCAGAACTTAACAAAAAACAAACAACAACCAATTGTACCTTTATTGGTAGCGTGACATAACAAAAAAAAAGAGACATCTCCTTAAGGGAGACATGTTTCAGATGTCATTGAATACCTTTAATAAAATACCAGAAATGTAGAAGCGCTTTCTTATAAGAACTGAAAGGAAGGATTGGAGGGGTACGGACTGCCGTCTCATACCATTTTGTACTGCAGAAAGCGAAACACTCAAGTAATTGGTTGCATTTGAAGTTGAACATGGGGCTGTGTGGATGAGTGAGTCTCTCTCTGGCTGTTAGCACAACAGATGTCAGGTTGCAAATATACTCTTTGGTGGTTTGATCTTGCTGTTATTTCCTCAAATATTGATTCCTCCCTGTGACTGAACAGCTTTATGCTATCGTATAAACCTCGTACCGTAGACTACGGCGCACGTTGATTTCACTACTGATTTCACTCATTAATAATTTGTTCGCGGTGAGACGGTGTCGCCGTCGAGCCGTCCGGTTAGTCCATGCGGTCCGTTGGATTTTCTTCAGTTCAGGTACACCCAGATACCCCCCAGCCTCTCGAACTTTTGGATTGTCACCGTTTAGGAATAAAGGCCGTCGTACGGATGTGCTCTCTGACATCCGCGGCTTCTCCAGACACCTGTCAGCTCTGCTCCAACCTCTGATCTGTATTCATTTTAAGGCCCCGATGAATGCACGGGGGGCCTGATTTCCAGAAGATCTCTTTCTGCTTTTCTCTCCCAAATGTTTCCGCAGCCAACCGCCTCCTATTTACAACTCGGGACACGCATTTGTCATCGTTACGAAAGCATCCTCGTCCGTCTTCCTGCCGCATCCGCGACGCCGCGACACAAAGGACGCGGGGAGGATGAGAGGCTTGTTTATTCTGCGCTAACGGGAGAAATCCCCGCGAACACCGCGACGGCGGTGAATCGGGTTCGGCGCGGAAATTAATTTGAGACGAACGCGGCGCGTTTTTCCTCTTAGTATGAAAAATCTCACCCGCGCGGAGATTCTTCGGCACATGGCCTGTTTTTTCGGAGGTAACTGTGGGTTCAGATCCGGTTAAGACATTTATTTTCTACTTTGATTTAGCACGCAAGGGATAATACCCTCCGAGGTGTCCACATAGTAATGCATGACACGGAGGCGTCAGGGGATTCTTTGCGAGGACTGCATTATTTTCTCGACAACAAAACACCTCAGAGGGTATTATCTTGTTTATGCCATGGTCACTTTCCAAGGATTAAAAATGCAGAAACATCTATGTATCTTACTCAGAGAAAAATATTATATGGGGATTGTTCAGCAAAGAGGGTTCCTTTGCTCTGACAACAGTAAGTCTCTCTAGAATGATAAACCATCTGAAATACCTCACGGGGATCAACAAAGAGATTAAATACCACCCCTGTTGAACCTAGAGCTGCTTTTGACTTGACGTGTCATTATTGCAATTAAGATATTTGCTGATAATAATAATGACAAAGACGAATAGCAACTAAGCAGGAAGCACACATGGCAAACCGAACATGAAGCATTAATAATCTGATTTGTGTATTAGAACTACTCTGATAGGGACTATATTTTTAAATATTTTTTACACAGAACAGTAAGTCAGTGTATTTCTGTATCTCTGTCTATGTACACCTTATATATTTGGTACTGACTTCTCCAACACACTAATTACAAACATACTAGCTTCATACTCCCATCTCTTGGTGTCTTAATTGACTGCAACCCCACTTTGAACAGCCGTGTCAAATCGGTCATACAGTCGTGCTTTTCTCAACCTCGGAAAATCTCCCGAATTAAAAGCCGTTTCTGTCTCCCAAGAGCCTCGAGAGTTATTCACACTTTTATTTAATCGCGGTGAGATTACGGCAACTCTCTTTTCTCCGTCTGCGGCAAGAAAGTCTCTCTCCTCTCTACAATTAATCCAAAATGCAGCCGCCTGGATTTTAACAAGGGACCGGGAAACGAGAGAAGCGTTACACCTCTCCCTTCTTCTCTGCGCTGGCTGCCTGTTAGTTGATTGGAGTTGATTTTAAAATTTTCCGTATTACTTTTAAAGCCCGGAACAGTTTGGCCCCAGGATATAGTGTGTGCCATCACAGGCCCTGAGGTTCCTCAAACGCTGCTCTCCTGGTGGCTCCTGAATCCAAACTACAACACAAAGGTGACAGGGCGCTTGGAACAACCTTGCGGAGGAGATTAGGATGGCTAAGACTATTTATTCATTTAAGTCTCTTCGCACTGTTATTGTCGAGCCTTCCTGTGAATCTATCTATTATACATATTTTGATATACTGTATATACGTGTATATTAGAAACAAACATTGGGTTACATTCGTAGAGGCGGCAGTACAATGGAGGAATAGGCCACGGCCATTTTGTGACCATCAATTTGTAGTGAATTTATTTTAGGACTTAATTTATTTCAGGACATTCATTGCAGCTGCCTGTAAAACCTAGGATAAATGCTGGCACGGGAAATATCGCGGGGACGTCTTGCCTTCCTTGGAGACGTTGCCACACATTTCACAGAGCTGACCTCTGACCCACGCGGAAGTCGACTGCCAGGGTTAGGAAACGCGGCGAGGAGAGAGGTGGGGGGGGAGAGGAAATCAGACTTCCCCAGTTAATAGTGTTACCTTCACGACTGACCAATGGCACGGTGAGTTCCCCTGCGCCCTTCCTGACTGATGTGCTGAGAATTAGATTCTGTCACTTAAAGCCTCACCAGAGTAACACCCTGCAGCTTTTTACCAGGCCAAGACAGGGGTCCGCCCCCACGGTATTTGGAGAACGAGAATGGGGTCATTTTCACAGTTTCTGCCTGCCGTGCATGACTGGTGCATCGGTGAACACTGACAAATGCTGAGCATTGTGGTTTGCAGATGTGCTGTTTTTTTGAATAGAATAGAATAAAATGGAATAGAATGGAATAGAATAGAATAGAATGGAATAGAATGGAATGGAATGGAATGGAATGGAATGGAATGGAATAGAATAGAATAGAATAGAATAGAATAGAATGGAATGGAATGGAATGGAATGGAATGGAATAGAATAGAATGGAATAGAATAAAAGTCCTTATGTAAAGCTGCTTGATGCACTATTGTATAAACAAAGAAACAATTACAACAGCTACACTGGGGAAAAGTACAAAATGGAGGTCTTTCATTATAAATACATGTACTTAAAAGCCAGTGGATAGATGTGTGCCTTGAAAGCAGATTTAAAGGAAGTTAGAGCTGGGCGCTTGCATTGGAATGTAGATCAAATTGTTCTATAGCTGAGCCCTCTGGGAGTGCGGCCCACGGTCAGCGAGCAGGTTTTGGGGACACAGAGGATTGGGTGGTCATTGGACTGGAGAAGTCATGTGGATTGCCAGGGGACAAAGAATTCACTTAAATACGAGGCAGCGATGGAAACTTTTCTGATTCCTGTTACAAAACTCAGTAGAAGTTCCTCTGTCGGTTTAGAGTTCCCATAATGAGTTAGCACGAGTTAGCAAGTTAGCATAGGTTCCGTTGCCGTTGTCAAATAATAGGGACTTGAGGCTAACTGATGCTATTCTGAACTCATCCTTTTAAAACACCAAAAAATCTGACTGCAGTTTTTTATAAATGTTTCATTACTTGTATTCTTAGTGTTTAGTCCTCTATGAAATTGTTTAATGGAATGAGCATATAACGCAGATTTTACAGTACAGAACGCCATTTTATCAAAGAGGAAAGTCTAAAGTAATGGTTCTAGGCTCCAGACATTCTCTATCAATGGAGAAAGGTCATTACTATTTCAGATGTTTGGTTCGGTCAATCTTGCCCCCACATTGAAGCCACGCTTTCCACAATTAACAAACCTAATTTAAAAACCTTTTACGCTTAGAGGTTATAGTCAGAACAAATTTTGAGGGAAGTAATTATCAAATTCCTGATAACGCTATATGGGAGAGTTAATATTGTACATCCTTAGTGGTCACATTCGAAAAAAAAAAAAAAACACGAGTTACAAAGCACACATTTCTGTTACACTGGTTAAAAATAAACGGTGAGAGCTCCTCTGAGCTTCTCCTTGAAGCGGGCCTTGCTTCGTATCGCTCCGTATCACGACAGTCGCATCGCTGCATCGGCGTCTGGAACAGGAACTGTAAAACGACCTAAACTCGCACGCCTGCTGATAATAATTGTGTCTATTGCCGGTAACTAAATAAATACGTAGGCTTGCCGAGCACGAGTACATTTCTACTGAAAAAAAAAAACCGCGAGGAGGCGACATGTCGACCTCTCCTCACCTCTCATCCGAGGAGAGATTCGCGTGCGTCTAATCTACACGTCCCGGCTTTGTTCAGGGCGTGCGGCTTCAACCTGTGGCAGTTGCAGTTTATAAAGGTGTTGTTTGGTCGCGCTTTAAACATACTGTTGAACAACAGTCAGGCTTGTGAGAGTACTGAGACCTTTATAACCTGCCGTGCGGAGTCATTGTCGAGGACGTACGAGCATCTTGTAATTACAGATCCGTCCAGCTTGTCCTGCTGGTTGGTCCGTGAGAGTTGCTCCTCGAGGGTGACGCTCTAAAGCTAGCCACGCCGGTCAGGACAAGAGTTTTATATCGGCGCAGGACCTACTTTCCTCATTGCGAGCCAGTGAATATTTTGACACAACTAAAAGTTGAGGTATTTTATTTAATTACATTTGTTCACAGGCCCTTAGACTTGAGATGATGTTTTTGGATTGAGCAAACCTGTACGAGGCTGAGGCTCATGTGTATTCAAGTAATGTACTGTTTACAATAACCGCAGCTGTTAATAATAATAATAATAATCAATAGACCATATCCGTTGTTAACTTGGCTAATTGAAACGAATTAAGCCTTCAGAGACAAACTACAAGACGTTTAGCCCTAATTTTGCAACCCCAACTATAAAAGCTATGTTTGTGTTATATTAGCACAGTATTAGACAGTTTATGTGGATATCATCAGCATTCTTGTTGACGCGTAGTTCCTCTAAACTGAACACAACACAGATTCCAGAGATCCTGTTGACAGGATATTTCGACATATGATTCAGGTACGGAGGGGTATACTCTCTAGGTCGTGAGAGTCTATGAAACATTTCTACAGATCAAGTAAAACATGCTTAAATTGATTTGATACACCAGCTCAAGAGAGCAGCCTATTTTAGCGTAACGTTTTAATGTAGATCAGCAGGCTGTAAAAGTCTTTGGCAACAGCCCACGATGAGGCTGGGAGATAAAAGATGAAAATCACTAGCAACATGCTCAGTAAGGTAACTACAGGGCCAAACCTGAATTAATACCTCACTGCTATCAAGGGGAAGCACGTGACTATCCACAAAATAACCAAAAAATGGTCTTTGGGAATAGCAACAAATCTCATCTATTTTTATCATTGGTGTGGGTTGTAAGTAGACCTGGAGACTATTTCTTTGGCACTAGTTCGTCATGGCCACCTACAAGCATCGGCTTAGAAGAAAAGTGATCCTGTCTTAAAGATGCAATCCAGAATTTCTAGACGGGGGAAAAAAAGGCTTTTTGGCTTTTCTTAACTCATTATAACCCCAGATACTCAAAACACAAGTATAAACACACAACCTTAGAATATACTCATGTTTACCTGTTGTAAGCCGCTGTTAGTCTTCGAATCAAAGCCTGAGTGACAAAAATGGCCTAATAAGCGCAACATAAACAGCTGTGTTGTGAAAGTCTTCCAACAGGGGGCGCCATACTGCAGTATCAAAACCAAGCACATTGGTTCCAGGTCAGTTTGTTTGATTATTATCATTAGACTTTAATATTATTTGGTTGGACATTAGCTGGACTATCACCTGCATTGTTATGAAGTGGTAAGACACTGTAAAAACACAGTGACCTCCAGGGATAATCTGTAAACACAAGTAAGGTTTTCTTGTATGTGGTAAATAACGGGAGCATTATGTGTTGATTTCGTGAGGGATTGAGTATGAGAGAGAGAGAGAGAGAGAGAGAGCCAGTGTCTGTGTGTGTGTGTGTGTGTGTGTGTGTGTGTGTGTGTGTGTGTGTCTGCCAGCAGTAGAGTGAGAAACAGTGCAGTTTAATTTGGAGAGGATAACTGGTCATCAACAAGTGCTCTATTGATCAGAGAGGCCTTCTCTCCCAATTAACCCAGAGCCCTAATGACTGGGAACCAGTCAGTAGGGACCTAATGGTTCTGCTCTGTTCACATCAACACTTATGCGCTCTCCTTTCTCTCTTTCGCCCTTGATGGCAGTGATGATGACTATGGAGACAATCGCCATGAAGATGACAGGGTTGTATTGGGAGGTTACCCTTCGTCCGGGTTCGAGCCCAGGTTCAGGAACATCGTGATGAGGAACATCTGCCCTGCTGCAGGGCAGTTGAGCAAGGCACCGAATCTTTACGATCTGTTGCTCACCCTGACCTTCCTGTGGAGAGGGAGCCCATGAAACAGACTTTCTATCCAGGGATCAAAAGAATATTAGAATTTGAGATCAGACGATTAACAAACTATTAAAAGAAAGTTTGATGCACCGTTGAAACGCGCACACACACACACACCCATCTCCCAAATAGCAACCCCCCCCACCTCAACACAAACACACACACACACTTGAAAGCTTCTGATGTGTGAATCGTGTTGATCCTGTTTATAATGGTGAGTTTCCCCCTGTAAGTTGCTGTTCTCCCTTGGCGTCGGTCTCCCTCTCCTCTCCTTCTCCTCTCCTCTCCTCTCCTCTCCAGCCCCTCATCTCTAATGCATGAGCCAGCCAGAGAGACCGAGGAGGCCAGAGAACGAGCGAACGGGGGGAGAGAGCGGTGGAGCGAGGGAGTAAAAGAGGACAGAGAGGCTAACCCTGGCACTGCGGTGCAACACTTTCATATTCTAATAAACCCAACATGAATACACGCATATACAGAGGAGGAGGAAATTGCATTTCTAAAACTCTCTCTGTATCAAAGGGCATTCCGCTGAACATCGCACGCACGCACGCACACACAAATACACACGCGCACGCACACACACACACACACACACACAAAAACACGTAAACATGCACACATATGCCAGTCCGGCATTTTCCAAACCAGGGAGAAATGGACTTACACAAACATACACATACCCACAGAAGGCTCTGAGGGATTACAGTCTGCTGACGACAGCAGTTGAAGACACACACACACACGCGCACACACACACACGTACGCACACAGGCATTAAAAACACACCAAACTTCTTAAGGGAAGTTCTCCTGTTTGAGGGAGCTCAAACCGGACTTCTATAGCTGTACGGCAGCGACGGACCTCGATGTCTCCGATCTGATCGCCGCTTCACTGAGAGCAGCGGGAACCGGGGCAGACGCACATTAACTACGTCACGTCGTCATAAAAACCCAACCCAAGCCGTTACGAGGAGGAACACCGCGGCGAACACAACCAGAGAGAGGTAACGGAGTGAGAGGGCGAGAGAGGCAGGGGGAAAGAGAGAAGAGAGAGAGAGAGAGAGAGAGAGAGAGGCAAATACTGTGCAAAACACGTACGCCCATGCCGGCGCAAAAAAGACGGGTGCCTCATTTCTAGGCCTCATCTCCGTTAGAGCAGGCCATTTAATTCCAGGCCGCTGATACCCGTTCCCCCTTTCACAAGAGTTAATATCCCATTCTCCCTCCTCCTCCTCCTCCTCCTTCTCCTCCTCTCCCGCGGGCGCGTGATGGAGGCTCCGTGACAGCCAGTAACGCCGACCTGTACGCATTGATTATATGACACCCTCCATTCAGGTGTGCTATTAAAGTTCCCCTCCTCTCTTCCTTTCCTCCTGTCCACTCTTTTATTTTTTTTCCCTTCTCCTTCCTCTCCGCCGTGCCAGTGGAATAATGTCCAATAACAAGAGGAGTAGGTGTCTGGGGCTGGTGCCAGCATCCAGCGTCCAGCGTCCCCCCCCCCCCCCCCCGCCCCCCGGGCAGG
>OMKK01084358.1:0-10927 GCA_900302305.1 Polymixia japonica
AAGCCGTTAATACTTAAGTCTAGATATGTAACATTGGCCTCACATGGCCCTTCATGTGCCGGTGGAGTGACTAGCTACTTGTGAGGGCATGTCTGTCTGTCTGTCTGTCTGAATGGGGCTGTTGTTGGGGAAGTGGACAACCATCAATGGAGGTTTAGGACTTAATATACAGATGCTGCTGCTGATGTGTGTGTGTGTGTGTGTGTGTGCGTGTGTGTGTGTGCTTGTGCTATGCTGTGGGATCAAAGGATAAATAACTGACTTCTTCATTAATTGGATTTTGCCCTGCAGTGATGAACTGATGATGAACTTTCTGATCTGGGTTGTTTCCGCATTGGGACGCAACGAAGCATCTTCCAGATGGCACAATATCTAATAACAATAATTAACAATAATATAATAATATATACTAACATCATTGCCGTCGCAATCATCATAATGACTACATTTATAATATTTTGTTTAGCATTTCTTTATATAAAAATTATGCAAAATCAAAGGAACACTACAGATATATTAGCAAACATTTTGCACAACAATGGAAAGCAGACTTGCACTGTTGACTCCGTTCATGAGCTCATTAAGGCCCACTGAGTGAAATTCAGACACTGTATCGTCTCAACTGAAAAATTAACAACACCATCATCAGGGCGTAATGAACCAAAGAAAGATATCAGTTAAATGAATAATTCCAAATATTACTTTTCAGTTGTGCCTTCAAAGAACAATCCATTGTTTGTTCCTTAAGGCAAGTTTTTGCAAAGATCATTTGAATTCCTTAAAGAGACATTGGGTCTTTGTCCATTATTTTCACTTGTTTTGATGCAAGTTTCCGCTCTGGGAAAAAGCAGGGCTAGGCCTTACTGAAGTTTGTTGTGAACCTATGTCCCAAAACCAACCATGTGCGAGATTCCTGAAGCGTTTGAAACAACAGTGTGCAGGTGTCTCTGAACGGTCCCAACAGAGGCTGTTTTGCTCAGTCATTTGCCAGTTCAAGATATTTATAACTATCCAGTATCCTGCGCCGTGTATTTGTGAGTCTGTGCGTCTGCCACATGTTCCTTCATGTTAGCAATGATAATGACCTTTTGCTATAATAGTCTGACTGACAGACTGTCTGTCTGTCTCTCGCTTTAACTCTCTCTCTCTCTTTTTTGAGTTGAGGCAGTGGCAGAGATGAAGTCGAGATGATTCATTTCAACTCTCCCTTCAGTTGGCCGTGGCCCGGTTAGACTCCAGACAGCAACCAGACAGAGGACGTCTTTATTGTCTTGACTTCAGCTCAGCCCTGATAAACACTCTGGTTCACCATGATGTCACTTTCCCCATTTGGTGCTCCCCAGACTACGCCAACGGCCGTTTCTGAACCCAGCAAAGGAATAAAGGTCAAGGGAGTTGAATCGAATTCAGTCTAATCATTAGATAGATACACTACCCTTACGAAAAAGTCACGCTGCAGTTTCACATGATTGGCTTTACTCACATGTGAAATAAAATGTACACGTGACAATATAACATGTGTCAAAGTCACATGTGAATTTGACATCTTCACATGTGATTGTCCCTATTCACATTAATTGAATCACATGTGAAAAACCAACGTGTGAAACACACGTGTCCAAAATCACGTGGGAACATTCACAGGTGGTTTACATGCGGACGATGTTGAATCACATGTGGGGATATTCACATGTGAAAAACTAAAGAACATGTGTCCAAAAACCGCATGTGATAACACTCACATGTTCCACGTCATTTCACATGTGACTTTTTTGTAAAGGCAGATTAGATAACAGTTGAGTGGAGTAATTCCTTAATGCGCCGCCTATTATGTTACGTTTATTTTGAATTAGCGTTCTTTTACAGACCGGTTCCGTGTAACATTAAATGCTAAACACGCAGTTCCTGCTCTCTCAAAAAGGGCCGCGTAATTCTTCAACCATGCGGAGTCTCTGGAATGATCTGGAATGTCGCGCTGGCCTCCGATGCCGAGACGCTCTCTCCCACAAGTGCGTCGACTGATCGACAGCCGCAGAAGAGAGGATCATAACAGAAAGATAGGGAAGGGAATCTCTTTAAGATGTGACCGGCTAGACATAACAAAAATGTCCTGCGCCCCGCTGCCCTGCCGTACCGCTGGAGGAAGTTCCCTTTATTCTGATAAGGATTTCGCTGGAGAAACTGGAAGAATGTCAACACGTCTTGGAGATGGAGTCGTGTCAAAGCTTGCTTGTTCCACTGGCATTTGAAATACTGAATAGACACAGAATTCAGTGCTTTGTGATATCTATGTAATGAGCGCATGCGATGAATAACAACTGTTTTTTTTTTTTTTTAGGCTTGAGGCTGAAAATATGAATTCTACTCGTAGAAAATAGCTTGGGCAGGTCTGGCACGTTGCCAGGGTCTGTTTGATTTCATCCTCCCTTTGTCAGAAAGAAACAGTCGGTAGGGGGGGGGGTTAAATCGGCTGTCCTGACTGAAAATAGCCTGCAACTCTTACCTTTCAAGCTTGTAGGGTTTTTGAACCACATTGCGTGCTGTTTAAATGACGCCCCCCCGCCCCCTCTCTCCCACACACACACACACACACACACACACACACACACACACACACACATCATCCTCCTCCACTAGCTCTCAAAACCTTACTTGTTTTATTCATTTTGAAAAAGGACATCCACACGGAGAACCTTTCTACCTCCCCTCCTTGACTTTTATGTCCTTTACCTGCCGCTTCTCGATCACTCCAGGGTCACGGGAATACCGGTTCAACGTATCGTCTGTGTACTGTGGCTTTGACCCTTGACCCTCCTCGGTGTTGCTTGTTTGCAACGTTGGTAGTCTAGGAATTTAAGCCTATCCTACTATCATCATAAGTCTCTGTGGAAAAGAGCATGAACTGTTTAAAAAAGGTAATGTCATTCCAATGACTAAAATCATGAGACCTAACACGTCACAGAGAACGATGAACTGTAGCCCGCCTGAAAGATCAGATTGTAAATGGATACTGCTCTCTGGTTGTTGTGTAGAAGTCAAGCAGAGGAGCAATGCTCCCTGTCAGGAAGGAATGCAGCCCAAATGAAACGGTTTTGCCAGAGGCAGGGTGCATACACACTCAAAGTCAATAATCTTTTTAAAGCCAATTTAATGAAGCCATCGGGGCACAAAACCTTCGACCGGAAAACTTCTCTGAAATAACAAACTCAGATTTTATGCAAAAGGTTTTCATTTCTTCTTCTTCAAAAAAAAAAGGTTGGAAACATGTCTCTCATGAGTAATACACTTCACACAGATCACACCCACTCTCACTCTCACACACACACACACACACACTCACACACACCCTCTGAACTGAGATAAGAGTGAGTAGATCCAGGCTGGTTTAACGCCGACAGGCAGGCAAAAGAGACATGAGAGCAGACCCTTCATTCCAGTGAGATATATATATTTAATGGTATCCAAGATCAGACTATACAGAGTCATTGATCTATCACCAACTCTGTGAATACATCAGTCCTCTGTACCCACCCTAAAGCCTCCCGTTCCTGCTCCCTATCTCTCTCTCGTTTTTGATATATTATTGATCCTAGATGGGAAGTCAGAGCGTAGGGTCAGTCTCAGATGAAGGCCCCTGAAGCTATTCAAGGTATTCAGTGCAATGCTCAAGGGACATTTGAGCATGAGAAGGACTTATGGTTGCGGGGATCGAACCAGGGATTTCTCAGTTGCAAGACGTTCTCTCCAACCACTATTCCACCCTGATGCAATATTATGGTTCTTTTCTAGGATTATTCATATAATTTTAACAGTAGGTATATAGGCACAGAGACGGTCTATTAAAGCGTTATGATTGAAGTCCCTGCTCTTTTCCTTTCATAAGATCATTCACATCAAAATGGTGGGCTGTGCAAAAGAAAGATTTTTCCCTTTTTAAGCTTGTCAGAGCCTTTGTAAAAACAAGACTAGTTCAAAACCTAGTATATGGCTGGAGCGTGTGTGGTCAATGTGTGAAATTGTGGCCAAAAGATTTGTCGCTAGAGGGCTTTTAATTTGAAACAGGCAATCGGCCAATGGGGAAACTCCAACACTTGGCCGACCAATGGTGTAACTTCATCACTCAGTCAGTGAGTCAGTCAGTCAGTGAGTGACTCAGTGACGGACAGATATTCACGTTTATAGGGCTGGCCCTACAGTATATATCTGTAGAGTGATTTGTATGTTAGTTGTCACTTTTGCTGTCAGCTCAAACAAGATAACAACTGATACCTGCGACTCTCTACCGATAGTGGTACACACAGAAGAAATCACTTGAAATGGCTATTCAGGTTTCTGAACAGACCGATTCACTTCATCTACGCCAAAGCCTCAGATCCCTCGCCACAGAGAGCAAGTCACGCTACCTAAACGCGCATACTAACTGATCACATAACGGATATCTGTAGAGTGATGTGTATGCCGGTTGTCAATACGTCTCCGCACCAACAACGAGTCAAATTCCTCTACGTGTACTGCGCGGCTGACAAAAACAATGACTTGGGATTCTGGAGCAGACCTGTTGAACTCGGATGACCATTTAAAGCCGCGCCAGTCCGGTAGGTCTGAGGTTAGGTTGAGCCTAGATTAAAGGGATGAGCGCACATTCTAAATAAGGGGGGGCGAGGCCTTCTCCGTGGGCTGGCATCTCAAACATCTGCTCTGGGAGATATATGGGGCGATCAAACCGTTGTAGGCAGAATATGTCCCTTCTATATTTAGACATCTTGTGATGATGGAGGTGGGGCAGTTGGTGCACTCAGGAGGTTCTGAATGAGAACATTAAGGATGGCTACTCATATGATTCGGTGGATTAGCTGCCAACTCATCACATGGGAACAGTAGCGGTGGTGAGGTTATCTATTCATTTTTCTGTTATTACATTTTCTTTTAAACATGAGTTCCCGGCCCTCTTCGAGAGGCGACCCGGCCGAGAAAGCCGCGTCGAGCGGAACATAATAGTTGTAGAAAATGTGCATAAGCGAAAATGCAATTAAATGAGAATAAAACTGTACTACGTGAACGGTCGTGAAGCAGCGGCCCAGCAGTAGACCGGCAGGGGATGTACAGCAGGGCCGAGGCCAGGACGGTCTGGCAGAAGGTTTTCGGTCTCTCGGGGCCAAAACCTTCACACCACTTCAGAAGTTTCTTTCCCGAAACAGCGGGGCCCCGCAAACAAGCCATCTGCTGTACACTGGCACGGAGACTCTGTCACACACACACACACACATACACATACACACACACACACACACACCACACACAGACACCCAACACAGACACATGTATGCACACAGAGACACACGTACGCACGCGCATGCACACACACACACACACACACACACACAGACACACACACAACCACACACATACTGTTCTGGATTTGGTTATATATACCTTTTTCACACGGGGGCATTTTGAAAGGCTCTTTGCAGCACGGCCACTGTGAGTCGGAGAATCTACTTGGCAGCATTTCACGAGTGCATGACGTTAGCTTGTCTGAAATATGGGCTATTGGCAGACAAAGCCTTCAGCTCAGCCCAAAATTATAGGAGTACGGTTAGTTTTCCTGAACCTAAGTACTCCCAGCAGTCATAAATGCATGTATAACATGTCTGTTGTAAGAATCGTATACTGTATGTGTATGATTGGACAAATGCCCGTGCAGTTGCAGTTTCCAGTAAATCACAAGACACAAATAGGGGAAGCCAACTGGAAGAAGAAAAAAAAAATAAAAATTACATTTGAAAGCAAAGATCTATTAGTCTCTCACAGTGTAAACCTGGCTAACAATAGACAGTTTGTTAAACTGACAACATACTCTGCTATTAGGCCCTGATGGAAGACATGCAGGCAAGACAGACCCAAGAACTAAATAGCCTAAACAGAGCTGTAGCAGACATTTCTGACCTATATACAACTCAAACCCGGGTCGAAGCATTCCTAACCACATCGTTTTGAACACTGAGTCACCCGTTACATTAGTCACAGTCCACAGCATTTTCATTTTATACAGTGTAGTAAGGACTCGGTTTCCATGCATATATCTCTGAGGTACACGTATACAGTATGTCTTTACCAAATCCAAAGAGGTCAGAGAGCAGGGATACTCCTGGACCAAGTATGGCATCAGCGCGTCGCTCAAGGATACGTTAGCTGCTGTGAGGTTCAAACCTGTGACCTCTGACCTCTTGGTGGTTTATTTAACCACCGGGCCATGATGGTGCACTGCGCTGCTGGTTCACGTGGCTCCCGGTCACGTAGAGGTTTTGTTTACGCCGGCTAACCTCTCAGACAGCAGCAAAAGCAATAAAGCTAGTTCTCCTGCGCTAGCCTCTGTGGCGGGGGGGGGGTGCTATTTTAGCAGAGCACGGCATCATGGGAAGGCCATGCACATGAAATGAGAATTTAGGAGCCTTGGTGAGAGGGCAGCCATCTTTAGAAGAGAAAAAGGCCATAAATCAAAACTCAAAACTTAGAAGAGTAGACTGCTTTTAAATGGCAAGTCATTAAAATGATGTTAAAATGTTATGATTAAATAATGACCTGCGGTTGAGATACTATTGCAACTCTAGTGGGGAAACTTGGTGATGGAAACATAACATCATGAAGAACGCAAAGAAGCTCTCCTCTGTTTGTCGAGAACGGCTTCACAGACACGTTTAAACAGCCATCTAAAAGGGAAAAAGTAAAGGAATAAATCTTTCGTCGAGGCGTTGCGGCGATGACGTCTGCTGTACGCGGGCAGATGTCCACGCAGCCTGAGCGATGCTTTTTAAATGCGCTGGAACTCATTTCCACGGGCTAGTTTTGTTTATTAGTCTAAGGGATCGGTACGCCGTCCTTAAATGTGACTTCAGCACTTCAGCCTGTATGGACAGAGAAGAGGAAAGAATGAGGTACCGCTTGGATTGAGGCAGCGCTCCAAACACAGTCTTCCATGGTGAGTGTTGCCTATTCTTGTAGGAATCCAAACAGGAACCGCTTGGCCTTGGCAGAGCGGGCGAGCGGAGCAGCCCAAGAGGAAATGACTAAGACCGGCCGCGGGGCGGGGCGGGGCGGCTTCTGTGGGCACCGCAGGGCGAGAAAACATGACCGGGACAAATCTCAGTTTGTCAGTTGTTTTTTTTTCAGAACTTGGCTCGTTCAACCTCTGTTCCCGACGTGAAGTGACTGGAAATCTTTGTTTCCAGGTAAACACGCAGTAGTACAAGGTTTAGATAATGTTTGCATATCTTTGTGGGTATTTATTTTTTTTCTTCCCGTTTGCAGTCCATTGCTCTAGTTCTATCAAAACATGAACATTGTACAGTTGTTTATTAAAGAGATACTCATGATATCGTCTTGACTCTTGAATTCATGCAAAAATTGTGGCAATACTTCACAATATTACTGTACTGGGAAACTCAGAGGTCTGGATCCACAGAATAGTAGACTCTCAATTTCCTTCAATGCCGTTGGGTCTACAGCTGTTGATTACATGGAAGATTTAAAATATCTTCTCCCACACTAATACAGTGATTGTGACGCTTAAAATTAGCCTGTAAGCACATGGGACTTATCAATATGTGCGTCTGATGTTACTGCATGCCACTGGCCCTTAAGACGTAAATAAGCCTAACATTGATATGTGATAGTGTAAGGTGATCCTCTCCAGTGACTAGTTACAGGAATATCCCTCCGGACGTTGTACAAACTCACAGTAGCTGCCTCGGTAGACATATGGGTTAATTAAGGAGATGAACTTGGTGGCTTCAGTGAGCTGTTTATCTTCTGAAACGCCAAGGGAGTGATACAGGCTGACGTCAAAAGAGCTACTTTGCTGCCCTCTAGTGGTTTAACGGGTGAAATGTCACACCTTTCCAGGAGCAGCGTTGACGAGGCTGAACGGCATCTTGGTGAATATGTCAGTATTGTTTAACCTTCTCATTTAGGTCCCGGATGGTCAAAGTATAGTTCTTACATATATAATCTATGAACTGAATCCCAGTTTTACCTCGTTCTGCAATGGAATCTCTTGTTTACCAGTTTACCAGTTCAGTGCACTGAACGCAGCAGAATGACAGCTGTATTTTCTTTTCGCATTTTAATTAAGGTCTGGTCCATTTTGTGTCAAATCTTGTTAACTTATCTCAATTTGACAACACATCCTTAGGATGCAATACATTATCAGCTCTAGTTAGGCTAGACAGAATTTCAATGTGAAATCATGAAGTATATCTGCAAGTAACATAACGAACAACTGATTTTGAGTTTAATTCCAAAATGAGATACGTCCACAATTTGAAAAATTGGACACTTACTCTTATGAAAGCAATTCTGAAAACGTTTACATATATAGAGTCATTATGAGGATATAATGAGCTGTATTATTGAAAATATAATGTAATCAAAACCAAACACTATTTATTTTTCTAAAATAGACAGTTTGCTGTGTCAAAATGACCACAGACTGAAATCAGCTTCAGACAGTAAGTTAAACAGTGATGAGTCTTTGAGGGCAAAACCATTTCCTGTACAATGATGAAAAGTTTAATTTCACTAATATTCAACTTACTAGTTAGAAAATGACATGAGCATAGCAAATATACAGAGAATAAATATTGGGATTAATTGTTGTCTTTTCTCAAAAGATACAAACAACCTCCTCGTTCAAATTTCTAATGGAATTTCTATGGAAAATCTCTAGTTACCAGACAAAAGTTTATCTATGGGGAGTAATACATGCACGTATTGACTATTATGATATATTATTTTCTGAAATTACCGTACAAAACTGAAGTTCCCTCTGAAAAATACATTTAATGTACTGTATTCATTGTATAAAATGTATTGTATGTGCTGACGTGTGACGTGAGCTAGTGAAACTGTTTTGCAACGATGAATTAAATATTAAGACAGGAAAAATAGCCGGGTTATGTTTTTCAGCACGACCTATCTGCACCAAACCGTCTTAGTGATGGAGCATTTTGTACACTTGTGGGATTGTTGCCATAGCAACCACCTAGATGTGGGAAGTCGTGTCTCAACACATGTGAAGACACACGCGCCCATGTATGCACGCACACACACACACAGTTAAAAAGACTTAAATGGCGAAATTTCTATTTAGTGTAAGACATGTAAACAACAGATTACACAAATACGCCAGAAATATTCAATTAGGAGTAAAGCCCCACATGCTCATCATCATACACAGCATTAAACTGACTCCATGGTCTCATAAACACCAGTTAAGGCCTACAGATACTTCAGCCTCAACATATTTAAATCAATCTCTGCAACTCAATGAACACAACACGTGGACGCCTTCACCCGAGCGGCTAACGGTACGACTACGCACATTATTTAGCACGGGGGTGGTCCTGAAGGGGGAAACAGACCGCTGTTCCTGACCGCGTCCGTGCCACGCTCCGTCCACGGATCCTACGGGACCGCGACGCACGCTTTGTGGTGGAAAAAAACAAACGGACGGTTTACATCGATAGAGCGCCTTTTCTCTCCTGCCTGACCGTTGCTCGCAGTTTTTTGACAAGACGTCTTCTCCTTCGGGAGGTGAGAATCCGGAGATAAGTCGACCTCCTCGTGTCAAACCACTCCCACCCGAACTTCTCTGGCGGCGTGGCTGACAGTGACAAACTGACAATGGCTGAATGCTCGGCTTCACATCCCTAAGCCTCTCTGAAACGAATCTCACTTTTTTTTTTTCTTTCTATCCTCCGTTGAGAAATGAGCAAGGTTGAATAAACTCGTTGGCATTCCTCTGCAGAAGTAATTTGACATTCCTCTTTTTTTTTTCTATCATGAAGGATAAGTAAACATGTTGCAATGCAGTTGACATTAACAATTTAAGCATGTAGTTGATGTTATCCAGAGCGATTTGTTATGAATAAGTAGCTTGCCCGAGGACATTTTGACAGTATAGGCTATTGATAAACATATTGGCCATTTGCTTTGTTGAAACACGTGACCTGCTGCAAGCATGATCTGATATCATCATCATCATCACCAAGCCCTGGCTGTGCTGAGACTAACTTTATTGCAAGTGTGCACGTGTTGGCGTGCGTATGTGTGTGCACGTTTGTGTGCGCGCGTGCACGTGTGAGCGTACTTGCAAAAAATGAGAGAGATTCTATCATACAGAGCAAAGTTTGATTGGAAACAGAGATTCCAAAGTGTGTCCCATAATACAATTGATTTTCCAATTTGAATTCTTAAAGGGTTTATCTCGTTATGTCTTTTGAAGATTTCCCGGCCCTTTGAAGAGTCAAATATTAATTCAGGTTCAGCGCAGCGTACCTGGCAGTAGACATTCCTTCATCTAACTTCGGGGTGTCAATTAGTTTTCTTTAGCTGCATGACTTGAAGCCAAATGTGAGATAATGAGACAGCCCACCAGCTGGCTAGATAACTGTCACCAGATTATTCAGACGGATTCGCATAAATGCCCTTTTCCAGCGACCGGAAAAGAAATGCCAGGCTAAATATGCTGTTATTAATAGCAGTATTGACTCAATGACAAGTGCTTGCTTTTTACCAAGGCTTGAAACTTGACCTGTTGAACTGAACATGTGCTGGATGATGCAGGAGATCAGGGTGATCAAGTGTATTTGCCAGTTACAATTACCTCTAATTAACCCAGCTACCTGGAACACGGGACGGGTTCTTCATGACAAAGACGGCAAACTTCACTTAATGCAGCGCAGGAACATTTTTGTTTGAAAGAATCAGCGTTTCCAGAATGTGAAATGTCCCCCTCCTCCCTCCCCCGCTCCCCGCGGAGCGCCGTTACACTTGAAGTGACACGTCGAGAAAACTTAATTAACGTTGGAATTATCGCGCTAGATTCTCATGGTATGCAGTAGGAAACGTTCTCGTGGGGGGGGGATGA
>OMKK01084360.1:0-18073 GCA_900302305.1 Polymixia japonica
ACCTACCCGACACCCACAACGAGCCCCGCAAGAAGAAGTACGCCAAAGAGGCGTGGCCAGGCAAGAAGCCCACCCCTTCCTTACTCATCTGATCCCTCCCTCAAAGCGGCTGACGCTGAGGTTACCAGCAGAGACTACAGGGACAGTGGTCTGGCAGAGGTGGAGTCAGACAATTTTTTATTTTTTATTATATAGTTGGGTTTTTTTTTTTTTGTGTTACTCCGTTACCATCACAAAAACTACTCAAAAGGCATTCCACCAATCCCCTGGGGCTCGTCACGCAGTATCGTCCGTATCTCTTTGTAAGCAGTCGAGGCGTTCACCTGAACACGGCTAAATCCCGAGTGCTGGTTTGGTGTGCTTGTCTGTTACTGTCAGACAATGTGAACACGGTTGGTCATTGAGCTACGCTTTTGATGTGTCGAATGTCAAGTTGTAGTTTGTTTTTTGTTTTTTCCTACGATTCAAATGTTTTCACTCACTCTTGTCTTTCTTAAATATTTTGATAATGCTATTTCGTTGGTGAAAAAAACAAAACTTTTATACGAGATGTTTTACTGTGTGGAAAGTGACAAAGATAAGAGTATCTAGTCATAGAATCAATTTCTTTGTACGAAAAGATGGGGCTTTATTTTACTATCAAAAAGTTATACTAAGTAACGAGGTGATCAATTTCTTTTTGTACACTCTGACATTTGATTGAGTCATGTTAGACCAATATGAGCTATCTCATAATGTTAGCTTCATCAGTTCAAATGTATCCTACAAGTTATTGTTATTGAACAATAACTGCCACTAGATGGTGACTTGTGCACATAGAGTATGTCAACGAGGTCTCTGTGACTACAAGCCATTCGCCCTGTCGATTAGTGTGCACTGCCTGCTGAACTGTAGGCTGTTTCAGTGTGTAACATTTGAAATTGAAAGTTGGCAATGTTGGCCCAACATTAGTCTGACCAGAAATTGATGCCCACTTTGCTGCAATACAACATGATACTAAAATTAACCAATCACAGAAAACGACAAAATGCTTGGCCATTCATCAGCTTGTGGCCTTCAGTAAGTTTGAGTGTAGTTTGCTGACATTGCCATGAAGCGTGTTGGAAGTGGTTTGCAGGCACAAATAATACGCGGTTAGGATTGTACATGTGCTGAACAAAATTCAGACAGCTATTTGTTTGCCGAAACTATAGTTTTAGGCCTATGTCAAACCATTCTTGACTTACTGGACACTTGAATTGTGGTATGTAGACTACATAGGCTTTTGGAAGGCCACTTATGTAGTACTCCTTGATGTAGTAATATTTAAGAATATCAGAATAGTTTAGGGTTCTGCAAGTTATGAGATCCGAAAACAAAACAAAAAAACTTATGTCGTTCCATTTGTATAAACTTTTTTACAGATGACGTGCCCCAATTTTCTGTTTTCTCTTTGGGTGAGTGTAGATTTTGTAATCCTATAACTGACTGTAAATTAAACAAAATACATTTTGACGTATTTGTTTCGTGTAATTCAGTACTGGTTGATTTACATTACACTGGTTTCCATAGAACCTTTTTTGACTTAATCTACACCTGATACATAGGTTTCTCCACAGTGGGTCAAAAATTGATAGAAACTGATGGATTATTACAAGTTGGATTATGAAGGCTCAGGTAAGATTAAAAGAAAATATGTTTTAAAGGTTTTCAAGTAGAATTGCAGCATAGGTTGGATAGGCTAAATATGCAATCCAGAGTTGCACATATCACATTGTGTCTTCATAAAGCTAGGAGATTATTCTAGAATAAACATTCCCCAGATGTGTTAAGAGGAGAGACTTTGAGGCTGGTTGAAGTGATGTTTGTTCACAGGGTAAGTCTTGTCATTTATGTGGTAAAGTCAGAAACTACTTAAGAGTGATCGACTGACTTTTCACAGCACAGAAAAACACGTTGATGTTTAGATATTGGTAGCAGCCATTTTAATTTTCGGTACCTAATGCAGAGTCGCTGTTTGGCTGCCATCACTGTTTAGAATAGTGACCTACGTCTAACATGCAATTAGATACGTTGCTTTACCGTGTAAACAATCGACAGCTAAGGTTTATCAAGAGATGAGGTTTCTATGAGTTGACTGGTGAAATGCACGATCTGGAGCTCTGGCCAGAAGGGGCATTTGTCCGGTGCTATTATGTGCCGGAGAAAGTTATCGGATCAAACACTGCACTTGCTGCGGGGGGACTGGGTGTGCCTGCTGGTGCTATGGGCACTCACTAGTCTTGCTAAATGACCATTCGGGTTTTGTGATACAACTGTCGTGGCCTGCGTCTTTTGGAGAACTCTGACATGCTATATACACAAGAGACATTTTTAGCAAAGCAAGAAAATTGAACTCTCAATGATAACTTTCATGGGGCTGGGGAGCGTATGACTGACCCTGGCATGGGAATAGTCAGAGGTAGGATACCAGGGGGTGTGGCTATTCTGTGGAATAAGAATCTTGACTCATTGATAAAAGTGGTTAGGCTTGGTGTTGACTGGTGTATTGCAATACAGTTTACTCACAATCACAAGGAATTCATTGTCCTAAATGTGTATACACCCTAGGAATGCCATCGGAATGAGGATGAATGTCTAAATAATGGTTCAGATCAGTTTTAAATGAGTTTTTGAACGCCACAGATAGCCAGTTTGGTTTTTTGTTTGTTAAATTGAGTCAAAGAGGGGTGCCAATTGTGAGAATTACTTTTTGGTATGCCCACCAGACTATGCAAGTAAAATGGGGCAATAGTGTCTCAGCCCCATCTGGGGTTAGCAATGGTGTCAGACAAGGGGGAATTTTGTCCCCAGTTCTTTTTAATCTATATATTGTTGATCTCTCCAAGCCATTGAAAGCCTGTAATACTGGGTTCATGATTGGTAATACTCCAGTGAACCATATTATGTATGCAGATGACCTTGGTCTCCAGCAGATCCTTACTATATGTTCTGTGCATGCTGTGGAACATGATATCAAATACAATGCCAGTAAGAGTGTTGTCATGATCTGTAGACCCAAAGAGGACAAATGTCTAAACTTTCCAGACTTTAAATTGTCTGATAATAATTTTGGTGTCTATAATAAGGTAAAATATCTTGGACATTGTATTACAGAACAGATGATATTTATAGGCAATGCGGCATGATATATGCACAAGCAAATATTCTCTCATGCAAGCCTAGCATGTGTACAGATAGAGTGAAGATGTCGCAGAGCATATTGTACACCACTCTATACTGCACCCTTGTGGTCAAACTACAAAAACGATAGCTTACAGAGACTTCAAGTAGCTTATAATGATACCATGAGAATATTAGTGCAAGAGAAATGTTTGTGTCTGCAGGAGGCAATGCTTTCCAAACTATTTTAAGAAATCTCATGTATAAATTTGTTTGCTGGCTTAATGAAATGAAAATGAAATCATCTTGGTTTTATCAAACAAGGTTTAGTACTACACGCTACCAATCCCAGGCGTGGAGACATTGGTACAGTTGTCTCTTGTAAAACATTAATATTATTTTTTCTTTTTTAAACCACAATCTTTTATTGTGCTTTTGTATGTCATTTATTCTGTCATGTCCTGTCTTTTATCTGGACCCTGAATTAATCTGGTTGAAAGATGACAGAATATTTGCTTCACTACTGACCTTAAACTTTATTGTTTTTCTACTATCATATAATCTGTCTGAAATAATGCATATAGAGAGGAAGCAAAGAAAATGTTAACTTTATACCAACCAAAAAACATTTTATTGTTGATAAATTCGTTTTTTTGTTGAAATATTAGAAACATAATCCTACCACAATAAAAGTCCTATGCTTGTGTCACAAAGAAAGTTCATAATTAGTATTTTTGTTGAAATGTTAGAAACATAATCCTACCACAATAAAAGTCCTATTCTTGTGTCACAAAGAAAGTTCATAATTAGTATTTTTATTGAAATGTCAGAAACATAATCCTACCACAATAAAAGTCCTATTCTTGTGTCACAAAGAAAGTTCAGAATTAGTGTTTTTGTTGAAATGTTAGAAACATAATGCTACTTCACTCATATTCTTGTTATACAGTTTGAACAATGTCCCATCATAAACATAGTTACAGTAGTTACAGTCTAAGAAAATGACTATCAAGTGCAAATTACTAACAATATTTAGTTATATAAAAAGGTAAAATATACAGATTAGATTACAGAATAAAACACATACAGACAGTCATTTTAGAATAAAATTAGTTGCAATTTCCCTTTCTACACAATTAATTTAATTAATTTCCCAAAGGCATTTTCTTTGATGATGAAGCTCAACTTGAGTGATACATCTCCTAGGATTGTTGAGTTTACTACAGCTCCTTCACATTATGGTTGCTGGTCCACAGGTTTGATCTTGATGTGGATGCCATTGAGTGAGCGAAGTATCAGCCTAGGAATGATCTTGGGTTTCCTAGTGGGGTCCTCGCTCAGCTGATACCTCCTCAGTGTCTGAACTATCACCACTTTCATCTCATTCATGGCAAAGTTCTGACCAATGCAATTCCTATGGGAGGACAATAAATGAAAGGACTAGCACTATAAGGAACGTCACTTTTGCATAACTGGTCCAGTTAGTTTTGAGGTTAAAGTGACAACCTCAAAGATCTCCGAAGATTTTCATTTAAATAAATGTCTGTTAAGTCGCTATCTATCACCGAATGAGGTAACACAATGGTGATCGAGCCTATGGCCCACTGATGAAACGCATTTGCAGTATTATGAGTATTAAGAACCGGGTGTCTGTGGCGACTTTCCCGCCATGTATTCAAATAAGCGTTAGTGGCGCATTTTCCCTTTGAAGTGAGGGTCCAATTACACACCTGCAATTACCGCTTTTCACCATAGGTGCCGCCAAAGACAATGAAATGGAGATCTTTGAGATTGCCACTTTAAGGCTTATTATGTAGGAAACAGAAAGTCAGTTACGCTGCCCCACCAAGGTGCTAGAATCACAGTCAATCACAATCACAAAACAAAAAGATTTAAAAAAAATTCAGCAACACTGAACTCACAATGATACTTTAATGTTAAAACCAATGCATGTCAGATGCAAAAACCTTCATCAGGGAATTATTTTTTAAATTATTTTTGCATAATAGTATTGTGAATATGTCATGTTATCTGTATGTTATCTATATGTTACCAGTATGTTATCTGTATGCAATTACATGTATTTTATCTTTGCTTGTCCTATTTGTTGTTTTCCTGTTCCCTGTTACCTGTTTTTTTATGACTGTAAGCGACTTTGGGTTTTTGAAAAGCGCTATATAAATAAAATGTATTATTATTATTATTATTAATAACATAAGAACTCTAAGCATGACTTTTGCCAATGATCGGAGAGCAATAACACATATATTCCCAATGGTTTTGCAAATTTCACGCTCATTTTAATCAACGCCGGGTTTCACATTGCAACCTTGGCATTATTTAGACTGATCCCTTATAAAACTTAACAGCTTGTTTTTATTGTTGTGTCAGTGAAAGAGAGGCTGGAGTTGGGTTACATGAGTACACATTCAAAGGTCCGCCCAGGTAAATAAGTAGCTACTCGATAGCTGTGAAGTGAGTAACCTAAACTAACCATAAAATGTTAAACTCTGAATGTTTATATGTGTTATAGTTCGACAAACCTGGGGCCAGCAGAAAAGGGCACAAAGGCATGCGGTGACCTGTTTGAAACATTCTCTGGTAGGAAGCGAAGTGGGTCAAAGACCTATGAGGAGACAAGATGATAAAAAAGGTATAATGTCAGTGTTATGCAAATTCTTTACAATGGGGGTATTACAGTTTGCTGAACTGAAATAATGAAATATATTACTGGTATAATTAATAGAATAACTGTAAACCAGACCACAGTTCTCTGTTCATAAGAATGTGAAGAAATGTGCACTTTGTTATATTTAATCTAGGTGAGATGATTTAATACACATGCTATTCAAATGCACCACCCTGCCTTCATGTTCATGCCCTGGCCTACTGACTGGCTCAGCTGGAGTAATTGCTGGTAAAGTGGCTTTTTAATTTGACACTTCACATGTACAATAGCTGTTGAGAGAGTGTTTCTCAATTGTTTTTCCAAGAATTACCAAGAATTACCAAGAACCTTTCCAACGTTTAATGTGATTCACTTACATCAGGGTTCTCCCACACAGTTGCATTTCTGTGAATTCCAAAAACACTTGTTCCAACAAGACAACCTAAAAAAAAAAACAAGACTAGGTCAAATCCTAGCATATGGCTGGACTGTGTATGGTTAATATGCAAAATTGTGGCTAAAAGCCTTGTCACTAGAGGGCTTTTAATTTGAAATGGATACATCAGCCAATGGGGAAACTCCAACACTCGGCCGACCAATGGTGTAACTTCACTCAGTCAGTGAGTCAGTCAGTCGGTGAGTCAGTCAGTGAGTCAGTGACAGACGGACATTCGTGTTTGTAGCCAAAAAGATTTATTTTGAGTGAGGCTTACATGAGGGATATTGTGTTTGGCATGCAAACACTGGATCATGAGAGGATATGAAATGGCATACAGGCCACAGCTTCAATATGTTAAGCACTATAATTCTATCTAAGTGATACGTTTATGAGAAAATGTATGATGTTTCAAGGTGATTGCTAGTGGATGATATATAATGTCGTACAAGGCTGACATAGTAAAATGAAAACTAGGGTCATAGGATCATGATGCCTGAATGGAGCACCTCTAGAGAACACAAACAACACAAAGTTAATATTTGATCTGTTCGTACTAGTGAGGTAAACATTATAAAGGTATTGCAAAATCTAAAGGTTAAACAGCCATTTGTCAGTTTGTAATTAGACGAAATAAGCCAAATACCTGCAGGTACACTCCTTCCATCAAAGAAAGTCATGGGTTTGGTAATCTTTCGAGACATTCCCGGTACAGGAGGGTAAAGTCGGAGAGACTCTTTTATGCACATGGTGGTGTACGGGATGTTACTGAGATCCTCCCTAGAGATAAGAAAGTACCACCGCCTTAACATTTCAGTATCGGCGAACATCTGAATTGCAATTCAAAGCAAATGAAAAACCGTAGGCCTAACGTCCCTTCATTATGTTAGCTCACCCAAACCGAGTGATATACGCCCAGATCGTAACTCACTTCCCCCCGATATTGTGATCGTCCTAACACGGTTGCCTACCAGTCCACGGTGTCTTTGCCATGCAGGACCTGCATGATCTCTTCCCTGCAGATCTGCTGGTGTTTCGGGTTGCAGGCCAGACAGTAGAGGGTGAAAGAGATTCCACTGGCTGTGGTGTCATGACCCTCGAACATGAAGGTGTCCACCTCTGCTCGGATGGCCTCGTCTGACAGACCCTGTTGCTCCTCATCCTGAAGTCAAGGCAAAGTCCAAAAGGATGGAAAATAATCAACGACTGAATCAGTTTATTCATGTAAAGACAATTATCACAATAAACAATTAGATACTCACGTGGTTACAACGCGATAATTTCGTTTACGGCGCATAGACGTATGGCTAGTGGTTTCTTTTTGACTTTCATTACATTAGCTACAAATATCTACTTACGAAATCAGCACATTGGGGTTATGAAGACATGACATACTTTTGCACAGAGAAGAATATCTAGAAAGTCCAAGTTTCTCTTGGCTTGTATTCGGTCGAGCTCCTTCTCCTCCTTTAGAGCCTCCTTTCTCTTTCGTATGACTTCCTCTACAGAAGGAAACATCATGGGAGAGTATTAGATACACGATATTGAAGTTCCACTCTGGTGACACAGTAGATAGTGTAATACAACTTATGTAGGTGTACAACAAACTTCTATTTAGTTTTATCAGATCCACCATCACAGAGTTTAGGTATCATATCCAGCGGTCATCAATCAAAGTAACATCATGTATTCAGTAAAGTCAAAATGAAAGACAGCGCATACCCGTATGACTGTGAGCCACCTCACACGCTTTCCTGTATCTATAACCATGTGGGCTGAGGTGGAAAATGAACTCGCTATGGTATGGAAAAGTCCTAAACCGCACATTGACCAGATTACTGAGCTCATACACTGCTTTGATGTATGCATTTGTTCCACTGAAATGACAAGACAACATTTGAGATGGTAAATTCCCTCCAATTTTAAAACGAAGATTGTTAAACCAAGAAAAAAAGCATACAAATAAACTGTAGGAAAGAATGTCTAATGAAAACAAACGCTGACCTCTCTGTTTGGCAGTTGCTGTTGCAGCTGAATGCACACTTCATGATGCTGTCCAGTGTCATGAGGCTCACATGTTCGAATAATTCAAATGGCTGGTTGGTTTTGGCATGACCTTCCCATTTGTCCTAGATCAGTGTGAGAACAGATGTCATCCCTCCGCAAGAGCTGGACAGAGGAAATTCCTACAAGTGCTTTGG
Organism: Polymixia japonica; assembly: GCA_900302305.1. Taxonomy (NCBI): domain Eukaryota; kingdom Metazoa; phylum Chordata; class Actinopteri; order Polymixiiformes; family Polymixiidae; genus Polymixia; species Polymixia japonica. Next base: position 8,447 of record OMKK01084360.1, read on the forward strand.
CTCCCACACAGAGTGGGAGCGACTCAACAATTACCAGTTGTTAGAATTTCATTTTACAAACGCTTGTCAACGAGGTATACTATCATTTCAGTGTTGGTATCATTACAGAAATACAGCATCCTGTATACTACAGTTTTTCTCAGTTGGTTAAAGGCAGTCAAATGAGTATCTATGTAATTTACGAGGTGTGTGAAATACCCCACAGGATAAACTAATTTGTTCACCACACTTACATCACTTCTTATTGCTTTTAAACAAAATGCAAATGTGAAGCACAATTATGCAAACCTGTGAATACAAGTCTACAATTGGCCCAATAGTAATCAATTGTATAACTATTGCTGATCAAAATGATTACGTTGTTTTTCTGCTGAATGATATCACTCTCACATGCATTTATACATATTTTCATTGCGCAAATCCTTACATGCAAAATACTGCAACCCACAGTCAAGAAACTGATACGTATTACATGAATTACAGTGATCTGGTGTTGTCATAGTGTAAAATAAATTGCCAATACTTGTGAGATGGAGTGAATTTACATCTTGACTCTTTTCTTTTACAGTACTTTACAGGAGTTTGAGCTAGATTTGACATTGATTGTATTCATTATTACATTTACTTTTGACACTTTGGTTGTGGGACTGCATTGTTTTGAGAATGATGACAATGTTTCAGGAAATGTGTTTAAGCAACTGAGAAAAACTGTATTACTACCCAGCTATACCAACATTTTGTATAACCAGTGTAGTATTATGCACTACCAAGAACATACCAACATAGTTTTGGCAGAATCTGACATCAGTTTAACATATGGCTTCAAAATATTGTAATGGAAGCCTGGTGTCAGGAGCCTTCTGTGGCGAAACCACTTCTGGCCTTTTGACAGTAGCAAACCATCTCCTAGAGAGAGAGAGAGAGAGAGAGAGAGAGAGAGAGAGAGAGAGAGAGAGAGATTAGACTGGTGGCAATTTCAGCCAGCCTTCATCTATGCTAAATAAGAAACTACCTAATAGGCTGTGCAAATATATATGAACAAGACAACACATACCAATCCATGGAATAAGAAATCGATACGCAACATCATCTTTTGGCTCTGTGGAGAAAACAAAAAAGGCCATAAATCACATTACGTCTGAAACATTGCCTGAAATGATGTAATAGAAAGTGGATCACAAAAGGTTCAAAAGCAATCTCTCTATCTCACTCTTTCTCTCTCTCTCTCTCTCTCTCTCACACACACACACACACACACACCTGTTGATGCCAGTATGGTTTTCACATAATCTGGGTGGTGAATGTTGAGGAAACAAACAAAAGGACCAAACCACATTGGATATGCTAAAGGATATTGTTCTCCCCATTTCACCACTTTATCCAAGTCTGTTCCATCTTGTTTAAACTGTAACAAGAAAAGATTTATTGATATGTATATAACATTTATTCAAACCTGGAAAGTTATGACCTCAATATATATATTGAACAAAACGTACTGACAATGCGCCACAATAAACAAAAAAACATATATATATATATTTTTTTTTTATTGTGGCGCATTGTATATATATATATATGGTGTTTTTTTTATTGTCAGTACGTTTTGTTTTATTATACGTGGTATTTTATATTTGACCACCAAGTCAATGTTGGACCTTTCAGCGGTCTACACAGCCTCCTTTCACCTTGTCCTTTGGAGATATATCTTCCTTAAACGATCACGACACTAAGCGAGAATAAAATGTACAACGAAGTATCATAGACGTTTGTAATCAATCCATTATCAATCTGTAATCAACTTGGGGGACATGAACGCATCTTTTCAGTGCTTCCTATAGTACAATGTTGCGATCTTCCTGTGCAGCAGACAAGTGCAGGTGTTATTGGTATTACATGCATGCTATTTACCTCCGTAACATGCCCGAGAAGCCAGTGTCCCGGTGGTCCTGGAAAAGCGTCAAGATCTCGAAGCAATGTCCTTCTTTTGATGATTAGTGCTGTAATTTTAAAGGCAACTATAGCGAGACAAAATATTGTCAACAAGTGATGTATCCGAGGCAAAGGAAACTGTGTCACTTTGTTGAGAGTTTCGATCAGCTCCATTCCGGTTAGACAGTTAAGCACATTCAACCTGATTTAAATCAAGTAATGGGAAAATAGCTTGGGCCTTTGAGAACTTTTAAATGCTTCCTACTTGATAATAAAATCGTGACGTTCCCAAGTGGAGAGGTATGACGTAATTTGCAGTACGATGTGGGTGGAGTCTTTGACACAAGCATGAAAATAGCCACTACTAGCGTCAAACCAGGCAGAATAATAACTGACAACTTTCAAAATAAAATCCAAAATTATAACCAACATAGTTGAAACTTTTTTGAGTAATAAGAAGTAGTACTTTGACAAAAGATATATATATTTAGGGAAAAATATAGTGGTTCTCTCACACCAAAGACCTGCAAGGTAGGCTAATTGGAGTCTCAGAAAATTGCCTATAGGTACCCAGGAGTACTGCAGTTCCAGTGACTTTCCAGTGATTTTGCATGTAAAACATTACATTAGATCATGAAAATGATTCACTTTCAATGTTCAAGTTCAAGACAAATCTGAGACTGACAGTCTTTGAGGCTCTTCCTGTATACATACATTCATATACGACAAGACCAGCTGGTGCAACATCTTCATTAAGTCCTTAAGCCACATACCATCACATAGGATGTGTGGGTGAAGTTTTTGTCTTCTTCATTGGCTGTTGAACCACTTCCTATGGTTAACACTGAAGTAAACTGAAAGATAAAGGTTGACAGACATTCACAGTGACTATGTTCAGGGTTCAGAAGTAATATGAGTAGCTTCTATGCACAGTATTGTCTTTATTTCTAAGGAGCTTAATTGCTTTAGCCACAATGAAAAAAACGTTTATTTCTCTTTATTGTTTGTTTGTTTGGAATGTACTCACTTTTACCTCAGGAAAAAGTAAGTATCCCCGACTTAATTTCTTATTTAAAACAATACATTTTGTAAATTTGTCTAGTTGTGTACCAATAAGGTATAATATTTCACTAACTTATAAGCATTATTCATATTTGCATCAAACAAACAAAAAAAAAGCTCCTAATAATTTTATAACAGAAAATTCATATTTCACCAGCTACACGTCATCTTCGCATCTCGCTGGGTTGTCAAGTTGTAATACCTTGTCCACATCATGGAGGTGATCCAATGGCTTTTGAATGGCTTTATAGAAAAGATGGAGAGAGTAAACCCACCAGGATACTCTTTGAGAATAATCAAGGAGTACGCCTCTATCAAGATGTCTTTAAGAACAACATCCATGTGTTACGCAATCGTTCCTTGGTCATAATTTCTTTTACAGAGGAGAACCAAGGCACATACTCGTGTGAATTCTGTGACAAAGACAGGTGCAGACGTGTATTGCACAAATCCCTTAGTCTGGAGAAAGGTCAGTCCATTTCAAATTGTGATACTTCAGGTACCTTTTATTACAGAATCTACCAGATAACAGCCTTCTCTTTTTATCCAGTAATTTATCCAGGAACTCTCTGTCTGTCTCCATCTCATTTTCTATATTTCTCTCGCTCTCTCTCTCTGTCTCTCTCAATTTTTTCACCAGTTTATTATCAACCTATCGTCTCTGTGCACTCTCCTCAACTCTCGTTTCCATTTACAGAAAATCGGACAGAAATTCACAGCACATTCTACGTTATTGCTGGCAGCACTTTCAAGTATGCGTGTCCAAGTGAATTTGCTAATTTAATATGGACATTTGAAGCAAGTGGTAAAATGAGTGCTGAGGTACGCACAAGCACTCTCGGAAACGACACGCATCCCCTCATAAGACCAGAAAGACACTTCCTGACACTCAATAACTCTATAGAGCTCTTGAATGTCAAGAGAGGAGACGCTGGGAAATACACCTGCTGGATAAGCAGATGTGGGCACAGGAAGGAACTACTTTCTATCCGCTTGTGCGTGTTTACAGGTAGGGGAGACACAAGAAAACAAAATAAACACACACTGCCAAAAATATTGAATGTTTTAACTTACATGCTGTTATGCCACATTACAGTTTCATTTCCCAATGAGGATTCATATTTTACCTGTTCTGTGATATGTGACATGGCGGTCAATAGCATGAAACCAAACAACACAGTAAATGCTACTGGGGAGAAAAGCATGTGGATTATATCAGTGTTCATAGATCAATTTGGGTCATTAAAATGCAATGCAAGGAGAAGGCTTGATGGATACACAAATGGACCAGCACGCACCACAAACCAAACACACGGTTGGTAGCAAAGGTGTTTCTCTTTTTCAGTCCAGTCCTATAAGGCCTATCCTTTTTCAAACAGTTCAATAATACATGGAGAAATTTAAATATCAACACCTCATACAGTATCTTTGGTTTATAGATACCAAGAAGGAACCAAAGCCTCAATACCCGACTATAGTAGCATATGGAACATCAGCAGTCCTTCTTGTTTCAATGACACTTTTAACTTGTCACCTGCGGGGAAGAATGTATTCAGGTAGGATATATCTGTCTCTTCCTCTTGTTTAAACTTCACAATTATTTGTAGCCCCTACTGTTTACCAATGAAGCACTAGTTGCATAATAGGTCAAAGGTTGAAGTGGATGATTGACATCATGCCGAAATGGGAAGGATTCCATGTCTCTGTTAGTCACTCTATTTCTCTAAATATCTTCCCATAGCTTTTCTTGATCATCTTACTTGCTGTGACAAGAATGGCAGAGTAAGTGTTTTATTGTGAGTCGTGATCGTGGTGATGATGATAATAATGATGATAACATAATCTAATCACATAATCTACTACAATGTAGTAATGGTAAAGTAATTTCTCATGTCATTATAGGTGGAGCCTGAACCTTGTGTTGTTTATTCATCATTTGTCATCAGGGGACTTGACAAGCCAACACACAATACTGTGAATAATAATTATTGTGTGTATGGTGAGATTAAGTTGTAGAAAGAAATTCTGCATGTCTTGAATATGTGATTGCTTAATAAATGTCCCTTTTATGAAGTCAAATGGACGGTTTCTTCATTAGGAGACATGTGGGGGACATTTTCCCTGCAATTCTATTCCAATGACCATGAAAACATCTTTGACTCTCACTACAAGATTGAAGAATATCCATCTGATTATTGTATGAGTACATAGATTCTACATTGCGCCATCTGGCGTTCACATAGCCAGAGTACAATCCGGATTAAAGCGCCATCTACCAGTGAAACAGGGTACAACACGGATGGAAGCGTGCGGTGCAGTGCTCTCGTAAAGTGTGTATATGAACGACTACTAACTTATCTATTAGAAGGATTCACAAAATGAAGACACAACAACCTTAAAATTAAATGTTTTTAGTGGCTGGTATGGAGTATCCGCTTCCGCTGAATTCATTTGGTTACTAGGCAACGGTTAATTCGCTTGCATCTATTTTGTATGAGCAGTGCACCGACTAGCTAGCTAGCTAACGGAATGCTAAGATAGCAACGTATGCTAGCACATATTAAATACATAACGCTATCAAAGTTCCCATGTTTGGTACAGATAACAATAGTTTGTTATTAATTTAGCGACGTGGATTGGCTCAATTACAACGTTTGTTTTGAACGCGCAATGATATTAAAACCAGACACAAAACATTCTATTTAGCTCAGCCAATCAACGTCCAGAAAAGAAACAAGCCGTTTCTAATGTAAATGAAAGCTCTGGTAAAGACGGTGTCACAGCACAAGGTAGAGACAACTATCTGAGCTTTCTACATTGAAATATATTGAACCGTGTTGGTTGTTATCAGCACTGCATTTTGTTAGGAGGACCTGAGCAATCCCATTCAAGCAAGCGGCTAACGACTAACTTTGAGCACTAACGTTACCTAGCGTTAATGCTAGTTGCTGCATTGTGGCCTAGCTAGTTAGCTACCTAGTCGTCTTTAGACCCGCGGGGCCTACGCATCCACGGTCTGTAGTGAGGAGTTTATACCGGAAACGGAGACGCCAGAGAGTCGTGCTTAACAAGTAAGTTTGTCCCTTTGCAAGGAGATGAATTACACTGCAATTCAGTGGTAGCTACAATGTTGTTGTTTGATTGCTAATTTAAACGATAAGGACATGGAAACTGGACAGTAAATGCTGAACAGATTCGGTGATTGAAAGAGGCTGACACTCTTAGTACTTTGTACTCTTAGATTTTAATACAAATACGTGTGTTGGGGTCTGAGAAGAGATGGAGGCTCCTCCTGTCACTGTAATGCCCGTCACCGGGGGCACAATAAACATGATGGAATATCTGTTGCAAGGTAAGCCTGAAAAATCCCCAAACAACCAAAAAGTATATGGAGAAGATTAATTGTCTCTGTAGAATATTATTTATTGATTTTTATGCAATGCTTTAATACTGATGTTCTACATTGATGCTACTCTACACTATCTCAATTCAGGCAGCGTTTTAGACCAGGCCCTCGACAGCCTCTTGCATCGCCTCCGCGGTTTATGCGACAACATGGAACCAGAGACCTTTATGGATCACGAACTGGTCTACCTTCTGAAAGGCCAACAAGGTAACCCTTTCATTCTGCGTGCCCGGCGCTCCCTATCCCACCCTACAGCCCCATGGCACTTGCGCTACCTGGGCCAACCTGAGGTGGGAGACAAGAGCCGCCATGCCCTTGTGCGTAACTGCGTTGACGTGGCTGCTTCACACAGCCTGCCGGAGTTTCTCAACGAGATGGGCTTCCGCATGGACCACGAGTTTGTGGCCAACGGGCACATATTCCGTAAAGGCGCGATGAAAGTGGTGGTAAGCAAACTGTCGCGCATCCTGGTACCAGGGAACACGGAGAACACCGAGCGTCTGTCGCTTTCGTATTTGGTGGAGCTGAGTGTGTTGGCACCCGCTGGCCAGGACACCGTGTCCGAGGACATGCGTAGCTTTGCTGAGCAGCTCAAACCCCTGGTTCACCTAGAAAAGATCGACCCCAGCAAACAGAGACATTGAATGACATCATTTAGGGGGATCTTGAACCTCCCCCGGTTACCATGGGAAAATGTAACTTTTCTTATTTTTGGGGTTTTTTCCTCAGACTGATTCTAACCTGACCTAAGAAAACGTCTTGGTACTGAAGCCAATTTCCGCAAAATTATTTTTCGCAATCTCATGCACACTTCAAAGGGAAATTATCGATACAAATCTGACATTAGACTTACATTTCTTGTCATTTTGTAATTTGACCTTTTCACTTCATACAGCTCCCAAAAATGAGGGTTAGATCTTCAGATTTGAAGTTCTTGAATCACATTTATATATATCACCTGAATTGGAAAGAAAAGATACAATTTATATGAAGCAAGTTCAATTTCTACAACTCATATTTTTGTGAATTCCTTTGGTAAATGTATGGCTATTTGGGTTGATTCTTCTTTTGTTGACTCTATGACACAGGTGGAAGATGACACAACATTGTTGTAGTAATTAAGAGATTTGATGCCTAAAACACATGGATTATATGATGACTGAGAGGGTTTGAATGAGACAATAATGAACAGCTGTTCCCATAGACTGACCTTTCATGCACTTAATCCAGTTTATTTTCTAATAAAATAATATTGAATTGCTATTTTTAAACGATCTTTTAAATCATTTTCCAAGATCATTAAAAGAAGTTTTTTTTTTAACGTTATTATGTTTCTCAAAAATGTCTTCATTTGCCTCAATAATTAAGAATTTTAGATAAACCAAGTCCTTTATATTCCACCAGGGGTCTCCCTTGTACTTTTTGTAACCCAGGCTGTCTAGTTAGAGCCAGTTGAATTGCCACCTCAGATCATCTCCACATGAGCTGTGGTTGCCATGGAAATAATTAGCCGCGAGATCTGCACATCTTTTCCCCCCACTCTAATTAGCTTTCTCAATTGCTTAATGATACATAGACCTGTGAAAGCCTTCCTTTCTTCCTCTCACAAAAGCATTGATTTTCCCTCCCTTCCCCTCTCATTTCTACTGTTAACCCATTACTGCCTCTCTCATGGCAACCTGAGCTGAGGCTATTACAGATGAAAGCACCACAGCCAACTCAGGTTCTTCAGTGTTCATCGTAAAATCCAAAATGGCCTTTTCACTAGTATGTCATTATGTCTAGCCCTCTATAGATATTGAACTAACTATCTAATGCACATCCTGTTAGTTATCACAATAATGTGAGCAATAACTTGTGAGTGCTTCTAATAATACCACTGCACTGAGATGCATTTGCAGGGTTAGCGATGTAAAGTGATCGCCTGCGTATCTGAAGGGGATGCTAGAGGGCAGGTGGCTGTCTCTACTCGTTGACCTACCTGCACGTCGACGCTGATAAGGACAAGCTCGCTGGGGCGGAAAGGTGAAGAGATGACTACTGGATTTGACATGGGTAGATCTTGAAAGCCACCCTTTGCACATTCTAATTTGAATATTTAAATATGTTTCTATTTTGCCTATCAATTGAAGGAAAACCCTGTATGTAGAAATTAAACTTTTAGTTAATAGTTTGCACAGTACTCTTAAATTGGCTGTCAATTAGATCAGATTATCCAAATCTAGAGATCAGTTTTTATGTTCCAACCACCAAAAGCAGACTTCTGGCCCTTAGGAGTAAAGCATGATGTTTCAGCTCCAAGTGAATTATGTATTAAAGAGGCAGATGCCTCCTTGCCCAAGGCTTTATATGTCCAGCATGGATACACTACACTCTACTGGCTTTCTTCCACTTAAACTTGTGTTTAGCACAGTGCTCTTTGGTGATGAGCTGGACTCCCACTGCACCTCTACTCCATACTGCCTGGAGAATGGAGGCAGATCTGGGCTAATCACTGTCTTGGCATCAAGCCTATTCGACTATTGTGGATGTAGCCAACCAATGGTTTGTGCAAGTGGGCGATTTAACCCATTGCTGGAGGCCAAGTGATGTGTTGTTGGGTTTCTTTGAAACAGTGACTGGAGTGCCCCCGCCAAACACTGATTAGTCTGAATATGGTCTCCTGAGGAAGGACACAGTGAGCTAATTTGCATCCAAGAAATTGTCTTCTCGTCGTCTGTGATATCGTTGGAAAATGAAGTTAAATGAAAATCCTAAATAAATTTTGTAGAGGCAGGGGTCGAGTAGCAGCACTGCTCGTTGCTTTATGCTTGTAAATTGATCCATTAGGAACAAATTAACGATACATCTGTTATCACGTTGTAAAAAGACAGATTAGGGATGCCAAAAGTAATGACACCTGTTGAACTAGACTAGATGAGACATTACAACAGGAGTATGTCAGCGTGCGGTATGGCATGTGACTACGCTTTGTGTGTGGTGTACTCACCATTTGATTGATAAGTGATTCATGAGACACGGCAAGGTAGTTGCATTGTCTGCTTATCCCGCTTGTATAATTTCAGCCACTAGTAGTTAAATGGCGCTGTAGAGCAGCATAGTGGGTCCCCTGTGACGTTCTCGTTGCAGTCGGTGTGTGAAGTCAACAGAATGACCCGGGCCCGCCCTGCAACCCCCAATGCGCCAATGAACATTCAGGTGAAGGCTGTCAATCAAGTCACGGATACGCG
>OMKK01084363.1:0-10108 GCA_900302305.1 Polymixia japonica
TGATCCCTGACATCCCCAAAGATATCAGTCTCCAGATCCACAAAGAGAAGATTCTGATGGTAGAGCTCTTTATGAAGGAGGAACAGGGCAAGATGCACATCCTGGACACCATGACCTCTATGGGCAGCAAGGAGAACTACAGCAGCAATAACCGCAGCCCAGTGCCCCGACCACGCTCCGTACCACACAATAACAATGCCAACAACTTCTGACACTAGTAATGGTGGATTATAGTGGGTTGCTGCTCAAGTGACTTTGAAGGTAAACTACCCTAGCCAAGGTTAAATGAATAGCTTGTCAGTTAGCTAAATGGGCAGCCTGCTTGCTCAGTCCAAACCAAGTTCTCTGTGTTTTTATTCTTGTCCAGAACATTCCAACAAATGGGAGAGCAGCTCTCTGATTGGTAGGAGATTACCCAATCAGAGATAAGCTTCTAAGGGGATTTAACCAATAAGAGAACCTCCCAGGAGAGACATAGACAGCCATCTTAGTTCACAACACCTTTTCTGTAACCTGAAATCTTTCACTGAGTAACCAGCTTACTGCTGACTAGAGCTACAGACAAAGTCTCCACATTATAATTCTCCATGGCAGCCATTTTAACACCACAGTCATGCCCTCTGATGAGTAACAGCATTGCCTTCTAGAAAGAACACCAGGTGTTACGAATTAAATTGTTACCTAATATTCGCCAAGACTTAGAGAAGTGTCAACAACATGACAACCTTGTCAACCTTTTTATATCTGTTGCTCCTGGATAAACAAAGGAGAAGCAGTGAGGTGAAGGCAGACACACATCTGAACAACGGATGTCATCGTTTTAAGGGATTCACAAAAGGTTTGTCCCAGAGAGCAGTATAATGCATTTGTAAAGTATTTCAATTACAAATGGCACACATACAGCGGCGTGCATGTTGTGTAATAACATACATGTTGGCACAGACTCTGAATGCCTTTTAATATTGCAAATGCAAAACATTATTGGCAAATAAGGCCCAATGCTTTCTTTCAAAGTTGGGTAGAAATAGCAGCGGTCATCGGTGCCTAGTCAGTGATTTGTTCTGTATGAAGGACAGCTAACCTGTTGTGGTTCACAGTATTTGAAACATGTAACTGTGATTCACTGAAGACAGATAACAAGTAAACCAGCTGTGAGAACTGAGCTCACAGACCCTGTTCAGTATATCAGGCTAAGTCTCGCCCTTCCTCTTATATATTTATATATATATATATATGTATATGATGCTCATTACCCTTAGTTCACCTCTGTAAATCACTGAGTCTTTTAAGGAGTTATCAATGGGCCTCGTATCTGTTTATTTCTCTGCCTTGTGGGAAAACAGTTAATGGAATAGACCAACCGGAGGGGCAGCGGGGGGGGGAGCAACTTACGACTTCACTACCTACCAGACTTTACTATCTACGGTCTGCATGACAGTACACTTTCCATGCCCTTCATTGAATGAGTAAAGTCATATACATATATATATAAATCATCTACAAAATAAATATCATGTTCACCCCAATCCTGCCTCTTTTGCCTGACCGTTCTCTTCCCTCCTGCTTCTATAGAGCTCAGCTGTTTCATGGAGGGGCCACTGTAACATGGGGGACCATGTTTAGAGCAAACAGAGATAGGCTGTTTCTTTACACAGTCCTGTCATTTCAGAACACTTTTCTATAATGCATTGCAGTACAGTATGTCAGGCATCCCAGGTATTTCTTATGGCTTTATATGGTGTTTTTTAAACAGGATGTAGATTAGATGAGGTCGTTTCTATTCTCTATTTAGGACTTCAGCCTGAACATAGCCAGTTTCTATCCAGACAGTAAATACCACACATTTTTCTTATGTAAACTTCTCTGATAATATTTTCTTTATTTAATTTTTGCAATATAAAAATGTCTATCAACAGCCAATAACAGATTGTGAAATAATGAAATACATGTTTGTAGCGAAAAATATTTCATTATTTTTTAATAGAATGTTTTTACCGGGTGACATATTTTTATTTTCAATGCCCTTGTCCAGTTGTTCTTCAACACTCTGTAACTGCCAAATAAGATCATTCATTTGAGTCAATCAGAGGAACTTTCACATATGTATTAACAGACAAAAAATGGTTTTGTAGCATGATTTTCACTGCTTTGTAAACAATCTGAAAAAAAACGAACAAAAAACCAACATGGCTCTTAGCCTGTTCTGAAGTCTTAATTTTATTACTGTGAAGCTGAGCACTGCAAAAGGGCTGGAGCACAATTTTATGAAAAACTGCCATTATTTCCCCATCTGATGTGCCATGCTGCTTGATTATGTTGTCTAGATGGATATATGTCAAAAATCATTAGATAAAAGATGAAAAGCTACAGATCCTGTATCTTCCCCATGTTCATCAGTGCTCAACTAATAAATAACGTAAACAAATGAAAGAAAAAACGTTTTGTGCAGTCACAGAAAATCTATTTTTCTTCTATATATCAGTTGCTTTTTATTCTCCTTACTTCCGGTAGATATGAAAGACTGCATTTACACCTGATTTTTAATCATTTGTCGCACAGTTCTCTTAAAACAAACTAAACAGACAGGCTTATATCTCAGATATCAGACTAAACTAGTATCTGAACAGGAGAGAACATTTGATTATTAACTAAATGGGCAGCCATTAAACAAAAGTCAAACTTGTGCCACAAAGTTAACAATCACACTGTCCTAATGCTTTGTAAATGCTGCCTTATAACATGTCATGTCATCTGCATAGCAAAGTAAAGAAACATTCTTTACCCTCTTTTATAAAACCCTGACTGTTCACTGTTTAGCCGTCTGTCTACTGGATGCAGAACTGTAGCTGCTCTCTTCACTACGCCTGCCCTTTCCTCTCCGACCATCACTCTCTCTCCCTTCCTTTTCTATGTCCAGCTCATGTATTCACACTAAGTGGATATCATTTCAAACAACATATTCTTCTGATTGTATACGAGATACATGCCTATTCTCTTTTTGATGTGTTGTTGCGTAAAATATGAATTAAACTCAATGTAAACAAACGGTGGCTCCGAGTTTGCTATGAAATGAAATTTGCAAAGATTTTATGAGTTTAGAAATGTATTCAGATAGATTATTACACACCAATGCACTCGTACTTTTCAGTGAAGAAAACTATTTATGGAAGTTTGAGTTTGGTATTCTGACACAAAGCTAATCTATTATCAATGAAGATACCACTAGCCAATACTTGTTTCTAATATTGTTCAGTTTAGCCTGGTAGCTAGCTGCTTAATCTCAACATGGTAACACTCAGTTTCAAGCCTTTATATTTCTACCTGATGATGATGTATTAGAATAGATTAAGTACATATTACTCCTTACTGATAAGTGGACTAAAAAGTAACTATCAATATTGGTATTGCTTCATTACATTTACTTCCTGCAAATCACAAGGTTTCTGAAGACAAACCATCTTCCACTACAGAACTGACTCAGAGTCTAGGTGACGCTTACTAATGCATTCTAAGAAAAGGGAGCCACATTTCTACAGGATAGTTCTACCAAAATGACCTTGCTTGCATATATTTGTGGCAGCAGCCCTGCTGTATGTGCCCCTTGTAGCATAGACATAATTTGCTGTTATTCTACAAACTTGTACACACAAGTTGTAATCATTAAATGTAATGATGGCTTGTGACATTAGGTTAGGTTTAGGTTTACGCATAAGTGTGTGTGCAACATTTCCTTGCTGCAATGGTTAAAGTGGCAATCTCAAATAGCTCAGTTTTATTGTCTTTGGCGGCACCTGTGGCGAACAATTGTAATTGCAGGTGTGTAATGTGACCTCACTTCAAAGGGAAAACGCGTCACTAACGCTAATTTGAATACGTGGAGGGGAAGTCGCCACAGACACCCGGTTCTTAATACTCATAATACTGCAAATACAAGAGCTTTCATCAGTGAGACATAGGCTCGATCACCATTGTGTGATAGATAGTGACTTAACAGACATTTATTTAAATGACAATATTCTGAGATCTTTGAGATTGCCATTTTAAGGACCTTGACGTAGGTAGGGGGCGGCAGTGGTTGAGCACATATAGTGGAAACACTTGTGGAGACAGATTGTGCAGACGTTGTGCAGGCCAGTGTTCTGGAAGTGGAATGTTTGAGATTCAGCAGGCCCCAGTCAAGAGTTCTGGATAAATTCATCCTAAGTAGACAGGAAACAGTTTTTTATATAAATAAAGAGATTGTGTTACGTTCTGTGTTTTCCTGAACACACCCCTTCCTTCCCCTCACAGTAGTCACTGACAGGTACAGAGAGAACAGATTTACAACCACAGAAAATCAGATTTTTTAACATACTTAGTTTTATAGTATTTATGTTACACGTGTCATTGTTTACATTTTTCTGCATCCCAGATTCCAGGTGATGTCTCCCTGTTTTTAGACAATGGCATGTGAGTACAGTATCTCTTTATTTTGACTTATTTTGACTTTATTTTGACTTCTATTTTAATTAATCAATTCATGTCTTTTTTATAGTCTTCACTTGTTGGGAGAAGTAAGGGGTCAAAGGTCATTAATATATATATATACAGGGTTAGGGGTGGGGGCAATACTTACTAGCATGTTTGTATTTTGTTCAAATCTGTTCATAAAAAAAGATAATCAGAGTATGGTGTTTATATTCTGCCTTACCCACATTGTTGCTATAATCACATTTTTTCTTCTGCATGTAAATGCAGCAAATCACAGATAAGATCTGATCTACAGGGTCAAAACACATATTTCCTGTTCCTGTGAACGTCTTGCAGAGTGCTTGTTTAGAGTGTGGGATCAACATAAGCCATGGTTTAATAGTGACAGGTGAGCTGTCGAACTATTTAGTCTTTCTCAGCTTCACGCTTAAGATTATTCTTAATATGTATTTAAGACTAAGCTTCACATGGGCTATGTGCCACATTTCCACTAAAACTGTTTGCTAAAAGGTTTGACAATCATGCACAGTTGAGTAGTACTTAAAATAGATTGTTTTCAATTAGTGTATGTTTTGCAATTGGCTTTTGACTTGCATCAAAGATCTCATGGAATTTAGATACTTATGACAACTTAGTATTTGTATTATATTTCCTCTTAAATTAAATTTCTTTTAAGAATAGCTTTTGAGAAAACAGAATTTTCAGAACAGAACATTATTGTAGAATAATATTTAGTAACGTATTTGCAAATTGCTATCTTGTAGTTTATGAGAATTTGCAGAATATAGCTGACATCTAGACTATGACAGAGCAGCAGTTTGTTGATAGGCCTGTACCTGTACAACATGTTATGATAACTGCCACTGATTCACGACGTTCGGAAGAACACAACTAGAACAGTGATGTTACTGTTTCATCTCTAAGAATCTTTAGATGCATTTCTCATTTTTTTGCCAAGTTAAAGTTTGCCAAGAAATCAATGGCATGAGGGTAAATTCAAATGATCAGTGACATTAAAACTTGTCTCCCTTGCTCTCCAAAGGTATCTGTTTCAGTGGTGAGTTGCAAACTTAAGCACACAGACAAAGCTTGTTGATGTCGCTTTATAAGCACAGAAATCTGTCTCCCTCACGTTTGCTTGCATTTGGGTAGAAAGTAACGCTAATTATATATAACTAAAATGTCCCTAGTTGAAGTTACACTATGATTCATAATGATCGGTACCTAGCTAACATTAGCTACCTTGGACAGGAGCGTTTCAATATAACAGATGGAAATAAAAACAGCTGGGAAATAAATGGGGCATTATGAAATAAAAGTCCCCTGAAATAAATAAAAGTAGTCCTTTTGAAAAATGTCTTTTTGAAATAAAAACTATTTATTTATTTAACTATATTGACTCATTTATATGTTTATATTTACATTTATTTATATATTTATTGCCTCGTTTATTTATTTCAGGATTTATTTCATATCCATATTTATTGATTTCATAGGCATATTTCATTATGTATGTATTTAATATTGAATCAGATGACATTCCATATACAACCAGGGTATACAGGGTTTGGGCTAATAGAAAAAAAGAAAAGTCTATTTCCAGGAAGTAACAGAGTGAATCATGTGATACAAAATGACGTCACTTTACATCTTAGATTAACTCTGCTGACGAGCTTTGATGTCAAGACAAATGTTGGTAAATGGTCTGTCCACATCACCACAGATATGGTTTCCACTCCTGGTGGGGTCACTGGCCTTTCACACACACACACACACACACACACTCTCTCTCTCTCTCTCTCTCTTCCTATTCTCTCTAACACATGTAGCAAACTGACTCACCTCAACTCTTTGTTTTAAGTCCTAACCTGTTGTCTTCCTGGCTGTGTAACAGTCCAGGTCTCTGTTGGACTCACAGCAGTCTGTCTGTACCTACCTGCAGATGTTCAGACCTACTGCTGGTCCCCGCAACGCTCTGACGCACAACACGTCACATGATATCAACCTTCTGCTGCTGTATGTATGTATGTCTGCGTGTGAGTGTGTGTGTGTGTGTGTGTGTGTGTGTGTGGGCAGACTGTATAAGCCAGTATTTGTTGGTGTGAGTCCGATTATTGTTTGCGATGTGATTCTATGCTTGGACAATTTGTGTGCTGCCCAGAGGCCGTGGTATTAAAAGGAGCAGGTTTACGAGGACTTAGTCAGAGAGAAGTAGGACCCCCCCGCTGGAAACTGTACCGTGTGACAGATAGGAAACAGGGCTGAAGAGCATTGATTAATTGTATTCTGGCTTTTGGTTATGCGTCATTGATATAATAATGTGGACAACTCCCCTTTGGAGCAGCGTACATACCCTGGTGGCCTACTGCTCTCTACTTTGTTTCCTTATCTCCTTTCCTCCTGGTGGCCTACTGCTCTCCACTTTGTTTCCTTATCTCCTTTCCTACTGTTTGAATCAAATAGAAAAGGGTGAATGGACGCCCGCTCCCAAAAACAAGATAATTAGATAATTATGTGTTTCTATGGCAGAAACGTTGTCATGCCGCGATGGAACAACAGTCGCCCTGACAACATGTCAGAGATTATAGAGGTGTTTGCCTCAGGGAGGGCAGCTGGTTCTCCAGGAACGCCAGGCTAATTCTGCCTACTTCTTCCGCGGGTTGGTGGTCACGGTGACCGTCCAATCAACAGACAGGACAGTGCTGCTGCTGTGTAGCATTAGATTATGTTTATAAGGTATTCTTAAAGTGAACTTATTAATGGTGTGCCTTCATGCATGGTGGCCATTCACCACTAATTCTTTATAGTAAATCTGTGCTTTTCCTACCAACTTTGCATGGCACAATATCATAAACTTCCAACAAATCACCATTATATGCAATCATATATATATATCTGACTCAATGAATTGAGTCAGAAAATGTACATTTATGTCATTTACAAGAGCAACATTTTCTAAGCAGAGCCAGAAACCATTTCCCACGTGACCTGATGCTGACAGACAGACGGCTGTAAAGTTACTGCCCACGTCCAATAAAACCCTCAAATAACCCCCGTCACTGCTCTTTGCATCTGTTCAGAGAGTTGTTTTTTTTCTAAAAACTTAACTGTTCATCCATATTTTTAAGATAAACCTAGACATAGAAATTGTTAGTTTACGGTAGGTCGTAGCAGACAGTCACACTGACAGGCACCTTCACAATACTAAAGTTATGTGTTCATGGGTCTGACCGGGAGCCTGCGTGGAAGCATCCTGCTGCGTCAGTGATTCACAGGACAGAGGTGGGTAGAATCCCCTGAGACAACGAAACCTGCGGCTACAACTCAGCAGGTGGCGTGTGATGTAAGAATTTAACACTAGCATATATAAGAAAGGTAGTCTAACTGAATGCTAAGCCACGCATGCTTCAGAATAACAGGGAACAACAGTCTGCAGGCTCCTCTGCAGGCCTGGAAACCTCAGGAGAGAACAGGTGCTCATCACTCAGACCGATACCCTGACTGTCTTTGGACAAGACAAATTCATATAGTTGTAAATGGCATGACCTGCAGACTGATGACATACAAAGTCAACAGCCTTATCATTTACCCCATACAACCTTTGGGTAATAGATAAATATATTGCCTGGGTGAAAGATCAACCGACTACATGCAGAGATAGGCTTGAAAATATTTTTTCGACAACTTTTCCTCCACTGGATATCGACTCCATCTATATCTTTTTTCTACTTTCACTGAACCTTAGATATGGACAGTTAAGACACTGAAATATAAGTGACTGCATGCGAGGTTAAACGTTCTTCAACTTCAGCTCATCCAACGCAAAAGTGTGTTATTGCATTATTATATACATATACACGTTCAACAAACGTAGATTTTTTGGATTTATTTTTTTTTCGAGCAAAGGGATTGATTAGCAGGGGGATGTCGTTTCAAACATCCCAGCTGCCGTTACTCCTCTACGGACTCCTCCTATGTGGCTCCTCTGCTCCTCTTCCTGTCATCAGCAGGAGGACCGTCCACACCAGCGTGATGCTGCACAGCGAGCAGCCGCTCAGAAACAGCCTGCTGTGCACCGACCGGCCGGCGAGCAGCCAGTCCCACAAGAGAGACCAGTCTGCCGGGGACGGAGACTACTTACTGGGAATCAAGAGACTCAGGAGGTTGTATTGTAACGTGGGGATTGGTTTTCACATCCAGGTTTTACCTGATGGGAAGATCACCGGCGTTCATAATGAAAACAGATACAGTAAGAAACTTCTCCTATTTTTTATCAATTCTAAACAAACAGTCTGAAGGTTCTTTAACCGACATAACTGATGTGCCTCTCTGCTGTGTTCAGTATATTCTGTACAGTGAGCACTTTATCTTTAAACCTATCAATGTAAACATGATATAGTATTTTTATGGGGGAGTGTACACATGCATGCAGCACACTTCATCTCAAGCATTGTCATCATTAATGTGCAACACCACATGTATGTGAGGTCACACGCTTTTAAGAGATGATTTTCCAGCGGAGACGTCAGGTGATTGACCGTCAGCGATAATGATCAAACAGAGAAACTTTGACATCGGCAAATTAAGGCTTCATGTTGACTGTGATGGATTATCTATCTTGTCTGTGGAAGGTAGGAAAACGAACCCTGATATCTCCAACTACGATAATAGTCATTATAAAGACTGTAGCCAGTTGAGTGTCATTTGAAGACCTGCTTTTCTGACTAACAGTTTAACTCCACAGGGGTCATCCTAGGTATTACCATGCTGTCATCCACATGGGAATATAGGTCTGTTGAACGTTATCTGCCAATGGGGTTAATGGTTTGTTTTTTAGCAATTTTGTGGCCATCTTTTACTGTGATTTACTTGTCAGGTCTGGTCCCACTGTGTTCACCTCGTTGAGATATTTCAGATGGATCTTTGTTTATCCTCTTGGGGAACTTATCATCCCAGAGTAACTCTTTCTGTGTCATCAGTTTCTCTGTTCTTCTATTTCAGGGATGGGCAACCATGAGCCATGGAGGCCAAGAGGCTGCAGGTTTTCATTCCAACCAAACATTACACCAGGTGATTTCACTGATTAGCCCCTCCTCTCTTGTCAAAGGTGCCAATCAGTGAAATCACCTGGTGTAGTGTTTGGTTGGAATAAAAACCTCCAGCCTCTTGGCCTCCATGGCACATGGTTGCCCATCCCTGTTCTATTTGCTGCAAATTCTAAAATGTTTTGTGTCTGTGTTCATTTGCATCCCCGAGCTTTAATAAATAACCTGCCCACCTGGACTTGCATCATCTCCACGTCAGCAGATTCAAGCCTACGTGTTGATTTGCTTCGCATCCAGAGAAGAGTAGAACGAGCAGGTCTTTTAGTACACACGTCTTCTATCTAGTTGGTAACTGTTGTGTTACTTGTCATCCCAGGTCTTCTAGAAATGTCCCCAGTGGAGCGAGGGGTCGTGACCCTGTTCGGAGTGAGGAGTGGCCTCTTCATCGCCATGAACAGCAAGGGGAAACTATACGGCTCGGTGAGAACTGATCAGCCAGATCAAGTCTTTACATGTAGTGTTTACACACACACACACACACATACACACATACGCACACACATATACACATATACACACACACACACACATAC
>OMKK01084366.1:0-11134 GCA_900302305.1 Polymixia japonica
CTTTCCTTCTCTCTCTCTATCTCGCTCTCTATCTCTCTCTAGCTTTTCTAGACACTTTCTGCCTTACTTTGCTCTTCCCTTTCTCTCCCTCGCTTTGTGTGCGGGAGAGGAGCGTTTTCTGATTTTCCCAGAGTCCCTTTGATATGGAAATTAAATGACTCCACTCAATGTCAGAATAGCTCAGGCACAATCCCAGTGTTAGCGGTTCCACTTTTTAAAAGCTCATTTCATTACAAACCATCGGTGAGAGAGGTAGAGAGAGAAGACACAATCGTACTCAGATGATTGCATTATTGTATTTGATATGTTCACCTGCACAAAAGGGAACTTTTTCAAATAAAAGCCTTAGGGAATGAAATTGGATAAATGCTGGATGTGTCCACGAGTCACTTTGCTTTGCTTTCAATGGTTACATTCAGCTCATTCACCTGAAACTGTAACTGACACTCACTGGAAAACCCCCAAAACAAAACATACTGAACAGAACACTTAAAGACACAGGTGAGCAACAACAGCCCTTAAAGTAAGTAAATCTGATCTGACTGAAATGTATACAGCTCAGATCAAGGGTCTGATGCAACATATTGCAGCATTTTGAGTATATCACAGCTGAATAGGGTCTAAACTATACCTACAATAACTGACAGGGGCTCTGACAAATTGAACTGCTGAAATGTGTTTGACCTCTGGGTGCAGCTTGTTGAGGTAATGAAATTCTGAAATAAAGCCAGGCCAATGGGGAACCGCCTTAATTTCCCTGTTCAGTTTAAGGTCTTAACTTTAACCTCTCCTGCTGTACTTCATTACTGAACACATTCGAACGCTGGTGTATGATGGAAGAGATCATCGGAGTCCTTCAAATGTTTTGGAGAAGTAAGCAGTTCTGAACAAGGTATTGCCTCTGATGGACTTATATCGCCTGTGTTCTGCAGAAATGCCACTTGTGTCATTTCTTTTGATTGACAGCTGCAAGGAAGCAAATCCAATGAGGATGCATTTATTTATTAATGTTTTATTACTGAACATTACAGCTGATCTGGAAATATTAGGACCGCCCGCTCTTCTAAGCTCAGAGTAATATTGAGTATAATGGGGCATTCAACATAGTACTGACAATTTACAGGCGATTTTGAGGCAACGATAATGTGGCAATTTATACATGCAGGCAGTTTTTAGGAAGATGGTAAATATAATAGGAGAGTAGGTTCAGTACATGTTTAAGGAAAATGTGTTCATGTGTGTGTATAATCACACCTGCTTGTTTATGTTCCTGTCTTTGTGTGTGCGTGTGTGTGTGTGTGTGTGTGTGTGTGTGCATGCGTGCCAGCGAGAGTGTGTGCTTGTAGAAGTGTGTGAGTCCTTCCCCTGGACTCAGTGCTGCTGTGTATTAGAGTAGTGATTAGTTAGTCTCCATGGTCTAATAAAGCGATATGGCACAAGCACTCGTGGTATATCATGAATATTGTCAGCTAATGATAGTTTGTAACTAACTTAGCGATGTGGATTGGATCAGTTATAGTGTTTGTGTTGAACGTGCACTGATATTAAAACAAGGTAGGAACATTCTATTTAGCAGTGAGTATATCATGAATATTGGCATGGTAGAATGTGGTCTCAGCCAATCAGCATCCAGGATCAAAACAGCCCGTTTTATAATTGTTGGTATTGGTCTTCTTCTCTACCGTATTTGTGTGTGTGTGTGTGTGTGTGTGTGTGTGTGTGTGTGTGTGTGCCTGCGCATGTTGGCAGAAGATGTATCTATGTCATTTTCTGTCACTTCCTGACACTCTTTTCATTTGACCTACCTCTCACTCGTTGCTTGTTCCTGTCTCTGTATCCGTCTCTCTCTCTGTCACTGTGTCTGTCTCTCTGTCACTGTGTCTGTCTCTCTGTCACATCACTGGCGTCCACCTCCAGTTTGAACTGACAAGCAAAGTTAGGTGCATACAACACAGGTGCACAACACATCAAGGCTTTAATATTTTCAAAAGCGTGTTGGCACTCAATGGACCAAGAAAAGGGCGCCGCCGGGCTGGTGACAGCGGAGAGAGGGGTTGCCACAGTGGAGAAGTTTTTGCAAAACCTTTGGTAGTATCTGGCCCTCCCGAGGAAGCGCCTCAACTCCCACCTGGCTGTTGACACTGGAAAGGCGACAATTGCAGAGACCTTGGAGTCAACAGGACGCTCCAGGTACACCCTACAGTTAGGGACATCACCAGGAACACTAGCCTCTGGAACAAGGCTGGAGCATTACATAGTCCAAAGGGCATTACCGTATATTGGTGGAATATGTCCTTGGTGTTAACGGGACCTGCCAGTACCCTTTTAACATGTCCAACTTACTGACACAAATGTCAGGACCAATTTCATCGATGCATTCATCAATAAGAGGAAGCAGATAGGCATCTTGTACTGTCACAGCATTCACCTTCCGAAAGTCTGTGCAGAACCGGGGACTTCCATCGGCCTTGTCATCCAGCAGGCAGGGAGAACTCCATGGACTGGAGCTCGGTTTAGCCAATCCATTCTGTAAAAGATACTCAACCTCTTTTATCATCAAATCCCTCTTGTCGGGCTCTGCACCAGTGGTCTGGAGTGTTGACGATGTAATCCGTCTCACTCAGCTTCCTACTGACAACATAGGGACCAGAGAAATGAGTAAATGAACAAAAGCAATACTTTAGCACCTGGCTGGAATGAGTCAAACTGATCCTTCATCCTCTCCTGGGAGGAGGCCAACGCCTCCTTGGCCAATGAACAGGTGTGGTTCAAGCACTCCTTAAACCATTCAACACGGTCAGGAACACTCCCGTGGCACTTCTCTGGTGTAACCAGTTGTTCTTTAAGGACTTTTAAAGGGCCTCTACCTTGTTTCCAAACACAAGTTCTGCAGGACTGAACCCTAATAACTCCTGTATTGCTTCACAAGCTGTAAACAAAACAAACAGACACATCCCAATCCTTGATGTGATATTTGCGCAACATCGACTTCAGGGTTTGGTGAAACATTTCTATGGCTCCTTGTGATGGATGGTAGGGACAATATACCTTATCTTCAATGACTAGTGTCTGTAGTACCTGTGCAAACACCTTGGACTTAGAATTTGTGCCCTGATTGGTCTGTACCACCTTCGGTAGACCAAACGTAGCAAAGAACTTGGTCAAACTTGTCGTGATTACTGGGGCTGTAATATTGCGGAGGGGAGCAGCTTCTGGGAATCTAGTAGAGAAACTGATTCCCCATCTTAGCCTTGGGCAAGGGTCTCACACAGTCCACAATCACTTTCTCAAATGGCTCTCCCATAGCCAGAATAGGGCAGAGGGGGGCAGGAGGGATTATTTCATTCAGCTTACCGGCAACCTGACAAACATGGCATGTGGAAATGGCATGGAAATATCCAACTTCAGTCCTGGCCAAAAGAATGCTTCAGGACTCTGCTGTAGGTCTTAGTTACTCGTAAATGGCCAGACCAAGGGTTATCACGGGCTAAAGCCAGTGCATGGGGGCGGCACTTTAAAGGAACAACTACCTGGTAACACGCTTCCCACTCCCCACTGGTAACACTATCCCTTCACCAACAGAGGTGAAGCACTTTGCAAGCGTCACATCGACTTTCTGAGTGGCTATAAACTCCTCATGAGTAGCTGGCAACTTGACGTTTTCCAGACCTGATCGAGTGTCAGGAGGGGCATCAGACTCCTTGGAGGTGAACATGGCTTCAGTGCCAGAGTATTCTGTAACAAGGAAAGAGTCAGACAAATCCACACCAATTTTTTTTTGACTGTGCTCAGGTGACCACTCAGGCAGGGAAAAGCCCAGGGTAACTTTCGGCCAGAGTATCAGGCTGCACGTCCAGGCAGGGGATCTACCAGCTCCGGAATGGGCATCACTTTACCCCCGGCGATATGATTGCACAGGATAAGGTCTATCCCCGCTATTGGTAAGGCAGATTGAACAGCCACCTTGAACAACCCACTCAAGAGGGCAGACTTTAGATTAAGTTCATGCATTGGTACCGGCACCCAACCCATTTCAATGACCCGTACCACAGCATTTGAGTGGCAAGACGACTGGTTGGAAAATGGCAGAACTCCTGCATGAACGAAGGACCGGGAGCCCACAGTATCCCTCAACATCTTCACCACCCGTTGATCCTTTGGATCCGTTGTTAGAGAAACACTCTTGGCTCCCCCGCGGGCGTGAAGAGTTCATCCTCGCCCCTGTTGACTCGGTGGAAGTGACACCGAGCAGCACGCCACCGATCAAAGAGCACTCCCTTCTCGCTGGTAAACTCCAGAAACGTTTGCCCTCCCCCTTTTTATGGAACCTAAACTTCTGCCGATAGGCCTCAGGCACAAGCTCATACATACCTTAACATTTAAGCTGCTCTCCAGTGAGAAAGACGCAACAGCTTCCTGGGCCTTACACGTTAGCTTACATTGAAGACGGATAGGTCACACCTCTCTAAGCCATTATAGAGCCAACGCAATGCGTTCAAATGCACTGAAATATCAGTCCACTTCAGTCCACTGGGGAACCACAGCAATGTTTTTACTTACATCAAAACCATGATCCACCCACAGGTGAGGCACTTAACAGTATGTGTGTATCTGCGAGTAAGTGTGTGTGGTTGTGTGTGTGCATGCATGCATTTATTGCGTGACTCACCCCACCGGGACCCCATGCCAGCAGGGCAAGTCTGTACGTACTAATTGTGTCTGTATCTCTGCATCTGTTCCTCTGTCTCTCTCCTGCTACTCTACCCACATTATCTGACACCCGATCACAGAGATAAAAAAAAAGACCTACTCAGCTGAAAGAGAAGATGGAAGAGAGGAAGGCAGCGAGAGGAGCAGAGCGCGTGGAGGCAGCGAGAGCAGGAAGGTGTGGGAGACGGGGTCTGAGGCGTCGCGGTAATTTGTATACAAGACAAATACAAGCCACATGACAGGTACTGTACAAAGGCAGCTCACTGTAGTGGAATGAACCCACTTCTTAGGAAGAACAAAGGAATTAACACACAGGGGTGTTCAAACCGTTCAACCCACAACCTCATGGCGTTGTGCCCCCGAGCAAGGCATCTGGCAACACTGCAGCTGAATGGTTGTTTTTCCATTGTGGTGAATAAATGGGACGCTTTGTTTCGGGAAAACTCTCTTTCTTTCTGTCTGTCTTTCTAAACTTGTTGAATGTGTCAGAAACTAAGAAGAAGACCTCCTTGTTTAGATCTTGGGCAGAAACATTCTGTACACATTCTGTGTGTGTGTGTGTGTGTGTGTGTGTGTGACTGTGTGTCTGTGTGTGTGTGTGTGAGCGAGAGAGAGAGAGAGAGAGAAGGGTGGAAAAAAAACGACACACGCTGAGCCAGAAAGGAAAGCAGAGAGTTGATGGAAGGAAGAGAGAGAAGCTGGATGATGGTGAGCGAGGGGGAGGGAGAACGGGAGAGGAGACAGAGAGAGAGAGAGAGAGAGAGAGAGAGAAGGTGAAAGATGAAGACAGAGATCCTGAGCAGAGGAACAGAGACATAACCTTCTGGCAGGGAGCGCTCCATACTGATTGTGAAACAAAGTGTAAGAAATTGTGATAACTGGCAGGAGTTAAAGTTTTAAATGTTGTTATAATTACATAGGAACAAATTAAAATACAGACAGTTAACTTCGGGTGTTGGGGTAGTTTTCATTCGTATTGGAAGAACAGCTGAAAATGTACCTTATGTACATTAATCAAAACGTCTATGTGTCAGCAACATGATATCCTATTTTCAGGGCAGCTTGCAGCCAATTATAAGAGCTTGTTTTATTTCAGTGTGTTCTGACAACTCAGCTGTAGAATTCATTCTGATGTAATTATTCTGGCGTAATACAGAGATTCAAAGTCATTGTTGGATTATACTGTTCATTCAAAACTGATGTACAGAATCGAAAGCTGTCCAACACACTTTTGGAACTCACTGTATGTATCATATACATCGTGTTATCAATTTCCTTAAAGCTCAAAACATACAATACATGACATATGTCATGAGAATTACCGTTTAAACCCAGCTTATAAGGCATGACTTAAAATGAGAATGTACAAGAATCCCATTGGATTTTTAATAAAACCTTTCCACATGGCTGAATTGTAGTTCTGGACTATAACCTGTGGATATTCAACTTTTTTTCAGCCTGGAACCCAAATGAGAAATTTAGTCTTGGAGACGCAGGAGTCAGAAACAGCCCTGACCCGCTGTTTAAGAAACATGGCTCTAAAGGATTTCCACATGGTCCTGATAGCTGAACAATCTACAGTAATCACTGTGAAAGAATAGCAAACTGACGTTACTGGATGTAACAGCAGGAAAGAGGCAGGACACACACTCAATCACATGCACACACACACACATGTACACACACGCATGTACACACACACATACACACACACATGTACACACATCCACATGCAACGGAACACATGCATGCGCCCAGCTGCACACTCTGGAGCGTTTGAAAGAAAGCAAGAGATGTAAATCACACTTCTGCCAGATGCAGCGATAAAACGGCCACGTCTGTGTGTGACCTGTCCGTGTGCATGTGTGTGTGTGTGCGCGTGTCATGTGTGTGTGTCTGCGTGTGTGTGTCGTGGTCAGTGTTTGCGGTGAGGCGCAGTAGAAATTCTCGCAGTCTATTTAACATGAGGCATTAACTCTGCTAATCACACACAGATGACAAGAGACAAACACAGTTATGGTGTATGCGTGTGTGTGTGTGTGTGTGTGTGTGTAAGAGTGTTTGTAAATGCATTATGACTAACGTCCACTAAGCTGAATATAAAACTCTTCCCTGAAAGCCTGTGTTGAGGTCTGAACTTTCCCGACAGCAGCATTTAGTTAGTGAAACACTAGTTGTGTGTGTATCTGAGAGAGAGAGAGCAAGAAAGAGAGAGAGAGAGATAGAGAGAGAGTTCTTTGTGGGCTCCTTTATCCTGTAAACAACATGCAAGTGGTGATTTTAACAGCACTGAACTGTTACGTCGATGCCTCTCTTTGTGTTTCAATTCGATGCGCCTCACTGCCTTAAACTGCAACGAAAATGTGCCTCAACATCAGCAACAACCAGAAAACATAACAAGAAAACTTACAAGATTAAAAGATTACTGTGTATATATCAACAATCAACTATCCTTTAACGACAGGTTCAACCCCATTGAATTATGCAGCTAAAAGAAGAGAAAAACAGTCACCAGACTAGAGAAGATGCTAAGTGAGCGTGTTATTATGGGGTTTGATGCGGTAACCCTCGGTAACCTTGTCTCTCTACTGTCTGTCTCACTCACTTACTTTCCCTCCATACCCTACTGCTGAAAGTCCTGCTCTGAGTGCCATGATTTACTATTGTGGAATGTTTTGTTCTGGTTTCAGGTGAAGTTCCCTCCTATACCGCTAAACCTTTATCACCAGGTCTCTCTGCTTCTACCGATCGAGTGACAGCAGTCACAAAGCTGCAGAGAAATAGAAAGAGAGAGGCGTGATCTTTGAGGTGAATCAAACAAGCCTTTGTCTCCAGTCCTCAACCCTGGTCACCCCTCCGTCGGTCTATCAAATCCGTCTGTCTACCTTTTTGTCTATGTATCTGTCTGTCAGGTAGCCTATCTGTCTGCCCACCCATCTCTCTATCTGCCTGTATGTCCGCCTTCCTGTCTACACACCTGCCGGACACTGCCTGTGTCTGTCTACCTGTCTGCATCTGTCTGTCGGCCAATCCGCCTGTCTGCGTTTGTGCAACTTGACCCGGTGATTGTCTCTGTTCTCTGTCAGAGCGTGACTGGCTGGTTGACTGACCCCTGGTCAGATTAGAGGTACCTACCGCAGAGCAGCCAGGCCACACACAAACATACGCGCATGCACATACACATTCACACACAAAAACACGCACGCACTCTCTCACACGGACGCTTCAGTCCGCTTCCCATTTAGAGCCTTCCCTCGCCCCGGTTTGAACCGGTAACCCTCCACTCTCCAGCACCACGTGACCATCGGAGCTGAAGACACGCTGTCTAATCCAGTCAACCAGTTGAAAAACATCCTTCTCCGGTGGCAAAGAACTGTTACTTATTTTTTTCAAGGGCTTAAACCAGGAGATAGGTCAGCCTCTGTGTGACATGCTGTACACACGACATATCGCCACATACACTCATGCACACACACTCACACACACACACACACACACACACACAACCACACATACACACACACAAAGAACTATAATTAACATATGACACCATAGTGGAGAAAGAAGTGGAAAACCCAGGGAAGCAGGAGAGAGAGAGGTGTGTAAATAGAACACTGGTGACTCACATACTAGTGGCTACACACGGGCCACAGACATACAGAACACACACACACACACACTTACACACACGCATACACAGAGCCAAAAACACAGGGTTCACCCACATGAAGCCAGAAACACATCATACCCACAACCACAAGAGGAAGCAATGTGTGTGTGTGTGTGAGAGAGAGAGAGAGAGAGAGAGAGAGAGAGAGGGAGAAAGAGAGAGAGAGAGAGAGAGAGAGAGAGAGAGGAGTAAACCACTATTTGCCTGTGCTGATGTCATGTAGCTGTAGTTGTTATCAAAAGGCCAGTTTTTGAGACAAACGTCATGTTGATATATAATATATATCAAAGCACACAATCACACGCACTCATCATCTCCTAGCTGTCCAATGAGAGAGCAGCTTGTCTCAATCACAGCTCTGGGGACTGATATTGTCTCTGGGATGTTGGTGAAAGGATATTTTCTGAGGCCAATCTCTGAGGAACTTGTAATTTAAAGGTGCTGTCAGTAAGATCGTCACTCTAGCATTAGTGAGATGAACTACAATAACAAACCAAAACAAGGGGCACGGTGCTTCGGCTTATGCAGGCTGAAGGCTGTTTGATACTTCTACAGAATCCGTGGAGTTTGCAGAATGTGCGACATATGCCAAGCGGGGTTCCCGCTAGGATTCATTCTTGCCGGTCCGGTGTCCGGAAAGAATTGATTTTACCAGACAAATATTAAACTTACTGGTCACGTTTCAATAACATTCTATGTTACAACCCCAAATATAATGTAGCCTACACCTGGGTTGACGAAAGAATGGCAACAACCTCAAAGCAGTTTGACTATTTAATGAACAGTAACTATTAAGCAAAACAAACAGTAACGATTGAGCAAAACCTCAACATTAGCCACTAAAATGTAGGCTATTACGAAACATCTGTAACCTGTAACATCTGTAGCCTGTTTAAAAAGAGGCTAGACCTACATGGCATCAGATGTAGCCTACAGGCTGCCAGGTAACATTTTATTTTCTCCTTTTTTTCATTGCGGCAAAGTTCTCTGCTGCCGACTTGAAATCAAACTTGTCCGATGTGTCTGCGGCTTGTAATGCACCGTGTCTCTCTCTCCTCTGGACCACTTCACAGCACTGTCTTAAGGTTTAGGGACAGCATTCATTATAGCTACGTTTTGTATGAGCATTATTACCAGACATTTTGACTGGCAAGTTTTTAATTTAGCATTTTTTTTACCAATTTTACTAGGCAAAAAACGGTAATTACCGGTTAACAGAAAGCCTGGTGCCAAGGAGCCGAGCATTTAAGCAGCATGGTGCACAGATTGCGCAACACACGTAGCTACGCTTTCATAGATAACTTGATAAAAGCACCGAGGAAGTTTTCCAATGTTATTGTGTCTGTCCTTGATAGACCAGCGCCAGTATCCAAGAGAGAATGGCTACTTATGTGTTAGAAAGATACTTGTTGTTTAAAATTCGCAAGAGGAAGTGAACTATACAAGTGACGGTGGAAATCCCGCCTCACGTCACCAGTCAACCAATCGTCGTCTCTATGGAATGTGTGACCTAGTCGAGCTGGTCTGTGACCTTGAAACAGGTTGCAAACTCTGCGGATTCCACGGATATAGAATAGCCTTGAGGGGAGGATCTGTTTGACAAAGAAAGAAGAGGGAAATGGCGCCACTGAGGCCCAATCAAGACAGAGAGAGAGGGGAAGCTTTCAAATTATCACCATTATACTAGACTTTACAATAATATGTGTTAAGTTGACTTTTTATCTTATTTGAATATATTACAGATAGCACCTTTAAGGATCAAATGCGAATGCGTGGATTTATTTAGCCTTAGTCGTTTTTATTAGTCAAAGTAGTCCTACACCAATATGTTACATTGGTATAACTGGCAGTTTTCAGTAGCTAAATGCTTAAATTAATTCCTGAGCAGTCATTCATCAACATTATCTGTATCCACTTATCAATCACGCCACTTGTTTTTCTTGAAACTAGTGGAGTGATCTGCCTTATTCTGCATTGTTTTCAGATATGTACACGTGTCTAGAAAATTCTAGATCCATGGGAAACTGCATTGAAAACAAATGGAATTATCTCAACCCATCGAAACAATTTTGTCACTTGTTGTTGAATAGGACTGAATCTGAGCGAAACTAAATTACTTTCTATAGTAAGTTTGACATTTGTTACAGTTGTTGTTGTATAATTCTAGCATATATACCCAAGCGAGTGGGATGACCAAAATCTTGTAATTGTTGTTTTTTGTTCTGGGATGACTTTTTTTCAACAAGTAATTTTGCCCGTTTACAGTTACCAATGGAAAGAGCTTGAAAAACAGGAGAATCCTAGCGGCATGTGTATACTCCAGGAGGGTTAGAGTTAATGGTTAACAAAGTAACATGAGTTAGGTTTTAATGAAAAATGAAAAAGTACCAATGTGAAACACGACATTCCGTTCATTTTGAAAATTCAATCTGAGTAGATCTTAAAAAAACCAAAAAAAACCTGGCCTGCTAGCTAGCTCTTAGTAAGCTGCTGGTCGCATTTCAGCGACCACTGTTTCATGGTCAACATCTGACTACTGGACTCGACTTCATAAAGTTTAAACCAAATGTTCCCTCACTCACACCTCTGTTCCAGAAACCCCACCACACACACGCACACACACACACGCACACACACACACACACACACACACACACACACACACACACACTCCACTCATTACCACACTCATTGCACAGTGATTTATTTCCTTGCATTATAACTATTTTGTCTTTGTAATTTTAAGGATCTTGT
>OMKK01084373.1:0-11990 GCA_900302305.1 Polymixia japonica
GCCATGGATACAATACAAGCTAACTAGACTAGCAGGTAGCCATGTAATTTAGCATAACGTTAGCTAGTTATATGATGTTACGTAGCGCCAACGTTGTAATGTACCTGTTTCGGAGGCTTATCCATTTGTCCTTCACCAATTTTACATTTGGCTGTCCATCCATGCCAGAAACAGCGATGTTCTGGGCGGGAACCGGAAATACTGTCAACCAATCAGAGCTATGAGACGTGAGCCGTGAGCCGTGAGCCGCTCAAAACGGCTCATGGCTATGAGACGCGTCTTATTGCTGTGAGCCAACCCCAAATGACGTCATATGAGACGTGAGACGTCATCTGGTGTCTCATGTCTCAGAGACATGAGACGTGAGACGTGAAGTATAAATTAGGCTTAACTGCTCAATCCATCCATTCCATCGCCTCTCACTGGACAGTGGAGCGTCCCGGTCATCAGTAACTGAACGGGTTAGGAGTGGAATAGGAATGACGCCTTTGGAATGGAACGTGGCCCACTCTTTATGGACATCTCACCCTCTCGACTGGATGTAAGTGGATTTAACAGGTGAAATCAAGGCCGTATCTGGATGCACCTAGTCAGTGTCACGTCTAATGTTTTGTACGCTCAGTGTAAACTGGCCAGTCAGACCGATTCCACAAGCCACTTTGGATGATTGATAATGAAGATAAAAAAAGTAATTTCACGCCCTAGGTACTTTAATCATGAGTGGCGAGCTGAGAGCTTACCTGCTGCGACGTCTATGAGAGCGAACAGTCCCACCCTGGTATCTCCGCTCACCGTCCACTTCTGGGTCTCGCAGTTCGGCTGACAGCTGTGGTTCATGAAGCGAGCCTCGTTGCCCTTCGGCCCGGCATCGATGATCCGGTCCTAGAGGACAGAGGAGCGGTCGGGGCGACACAAACGGGGCTGTGATGAGCTGGCCGAGGGCGTTCGATTTGAACAATTTCTGTTTTTTTGTTTTTTTTTAATTGATAGCCGAGCATCAATTTTAATTTAATTTAATTTTAATCTGTTTATTTTAATCTGATTACTGTTCATGTCTGTTCACCAATTTTACTGTTCGTTTATAATTTATTTTGTCGCATTGCTATGCTTTCATGCAAGATGAATTTCTGTTTTGGAACAGACGATAAACAAATCTAATCTAAAACTTTTTTTCCATGTTTTTTATTATTATGTGTATATGCTACCTTGAGAACACTTTTCAGACAGTGTACATGTATTGTATTAATGGCCCCAGTGCCTAACCAGGATTACCAAGATTACCAGGATTCTGGGAGGCATTCGGCTTGTCCTTATACTTAGCTGCATTCTTGTTGTACCTAAAATCGCTGTAATGAATGCCCCGTAGGGTGTTTTGGGGTATTTTGCTGTTGAAAGTGTGTGACGGCTGGGACTTGAACACATGGCCCTGATCGTTACCTTGTCCAGAGTCAGCATGTAGAAGTTACAGATGTCGTTGTCCTGGGCGTGTCTGATCCTGGACCTGCACTCCTCCTCGTCGATCATCTCCCCGACGTACTCGCTCACAAACTCACCCTGAGAGAGAAAACGCACAACTGTTTTTTTTAAATCATATCTTTTTTTTTAAAAACGGTTGACTGAGTACACATTCTTTTACACCTCATGCTATTTCTTAATAAGTGTCATTGATATCATTAGTATTAGTCGTAGTTGTAGTAGCTGTAGCAGAAGTACTAGTTATAATAGTAACTTTATTTGTATAGCATTTAACTTAAACGTTTAGTGCTTTACAATCTAGACAAGACAAAGAGACGAGGTTACACAGGAAAGGACAACAGCAAGCAGAAATATAAACCGTAAGGATAAGGGTAATACCTGCATTTGTGCGTTTAACTGCACGTGCTGATGGGGTTGATGTTTACCTCAGTTAGATACCAACCCCGGTTCGGGTAATTCATAGACATAATACTGTGGTTCGTACCTTCTTGATGTCGTGGACACAGCGGAGTCCCCAGCCTCGTGACAGCGTCCTGAAGATCTCTACCTGGCTGTACTGGCGCTTGGTGAAGGCCTGGTTGAGGCATCTCTCGCCTGCCGGGCACACCTGTGGGTCAGCGGTCAAAGGGTCACTGCCAAATGTACGGAATTCACAGCCGAGGGTGGTAATGGAAACACCGCTTAATCAACGCGCAGTAATCAGGGAGAAGACGTTAGATTGCATGTTATTAATCCCAACCCAAACAAACACAATTCCCCATTGAGATTAATAGCACAATTTAATCTAACTTTAGACGCTCTTGTCAAACCACAGACTGACAGTTCTATAGAGAACACAGAACCACCTTTCTGCAAAGAAAGTTACGAGTTCAAGAGTAGAATAATCCTAAACTCCTCCGTGATTTTGGTGAATATGTCAGTATTTTTTTAAACCTCTTGTTTTGGTCCTGGATGGTCAAAGTATAGTTCTTACATATATAATCTATGAACTGGATCCCAGTTTTACCTCATTCTGCAACAGAATCTCTAGTTTACAAGTTCACTTTCATTATTACCGGAGGCTGAAATTAAACCGTCGAGCCTCTTTAAACAAGCACATTACACCACAGCCAGTGCCCTGACAGTAATCCTGTGACCCTAAAATAATAATGCAAGAGATTGGAAGGACAGATTTTAACTTTAAGATAAGAACCTATTGGAGAGGAAGATATTTTAGAGGGGGTATGATTTAAGAGGGACATAGAGACACACAGAGGATATATAAGTAACAGAGGATGACGTATTTGGAGAGGTGATGTAGTACTAGAAGACAGTGTACGTGTATCTCATTTGAAATGAAGAATGAATGTATTCAACTAATTAAGTGTTATCAAGGGGTAAATAGAATAAATTCAATCCACTGCAATGCAATAATGCAGCTGTGATGGACTCTCACTGAAAAAATTAACCTCTGTTACTGCGCATTCAACTCAATTCCAAGTATAACTCGTTAAACCCATTAAGTGCGATAAATGTATTAAATCCGATGCAACTGCAAATCCACCTGCAATGCCATGAAGCATCGGCAACAAATTCTCTAATTATAATGAATAAACTCCTTTTAATAGGCATTCAACACATCAAGTGTGGTTGAGTGTTTACCTGTGGATGGCACTCGTACAGCAACATGCGGTTAATACACTCTGAATCCATTCCACACGGGCTCTCATCTGTCGCTTTGCAGTTACAGCGCGGGATCTCTGATAGGTCGGCTGTGATGATCTGCACCTTCCCTATTGGTCGATTCACCTGAGGGGGAGGGGAAAAGGTCAACATGAAATCAAGATATCCCTATAAATGAGCTAGTACATATTCCTGAACACAATTTTTGTTTGTGGATTCTGGATACATTTCTTTCCATATGTTACTTCAATCAGAAAATACAGTAACATCAATGGCAAACACTGTTCAGCTTTACATCTGCTCTATAATCAGCCAGTGGGAGCTCTGTATCACCATGACAAAGACGTAAAAGGTTGCATTTGTTGTTTTCCTATCTATATCGTCCTCTTTGCTCCTGCAATGACCCAAATTTCCCTCAGGATTCAATACATTTAAAGGAAATCTTATCTTATCAAATATTAAGACGGACAAGGATTCATAGTCCCAACTCTGGCAGTGTTCATGCCTTGCTCTACCCATTGAGCTACACAGGAGCAGAACCAGAGAACAGATTCCTTGCGAACCTTGATGTGTCTGTACGGAGGAGGCTTCCTGTCGTTCCTCCTGTCTTCATGAAGCTGCCTGAGCTCCTTCTCTGCCTGCAGCTCACGGAACCGAACAGCTGCTTCCTCCAGCGCTGGGGGGAAAATAACAGCAGCTAGTCAGACGAAACCTCTTCAATAAACACATAGAAAGGCGCTTTATTGATAAAGTACGAAAATTCAGCATGAAAAAAAGCATGTCTGTCTTCAAGTCAACAGTCAAACGCTTTAAAGAAG
Source organism: Polymixia japonica (assembly GCA_900302305.1). NCBI lineage: Eukaryota > Metazoa > Chordata > Actinopteri > Polymixiiformes > Polymixiidae > Polymixia > Polymixia japonica. The sequence goes on from OMKK01084373.1 coordinate 3,957, forward strand.
ATGACGCTGTTTCAGTCTACATCCATCTTCACACTGAATTACCAATATCTCAGATCTCCATTAAGATCAGGGACGAATAAACTTGTTCTACATGTGGGGGACAATATCATTTGTCACTTACAGTAGAAAAGTACCTGAGTGATCTATCGTTTTCAACAATATCAATTTCAAATATAATAATAACACCAAGCACTTTATTTCTCTATATGCCGATGATATATTGCTTTTTATTCAGGATGTCCCTCAGTCTCTTCCCCACCTTCTAAACATATTCAATAATTTTTGTCAGATCTTGGGATATAAAGTTAACTGGGGTAAATCTGCTTTACTGCCACTCAAAACATCAGCAAGACAACTGACCTCCATATCCAATATCTCTGTGGTTCAGAACATCGAATACTTAGGAGTGGCAATCCACCCTTCAATTGTAAACATTGTAAAAAACAACTACAAGGCACTTATGACAGAGGTAGAAGCAGATTTACAAAGATGGAAAACTCTCCCGTTATCGCTTCACCCTTGCATCTCCAATATTAAAATGAGTGTCCTCCCAAGAATCAACTTCCTTAGCTCAATGATACCTTTACCACCACCTAAAGACCACTGGAAAAAAAAAAACATTCTTCAACATCTAGGTTTGTACAGGGGAATAAAAAACCTAGACTGAAACTGTCAACTCCAAAGACAAAAAGGCGAAGGGAGATTTGGTGTAACTAACTTCCAGTGGTATCACTGGTCATTTGTACTGTCTTTACCATCACCAAACTGCACTCAAAATGCATTGGGCACATCTTTTCATATTGTATGGGAGTGCCCAAGGGTGGCAGAATTCTGGAAGGTTTCAGAGATGCTAACAAGCATATTGTCCAGAACAATTCCTTACTTGCCAGAAGTCCTGTTACTTAATGACAGCTCCAACTTGGAAGTCTGTGTTAAGCAGAGACGTTTTTGGCTAGCTGGCCTTACAGCTGCCAAGCGATAGCGAATAGCTTGTAGATAGAAAGCTCCTCATTCTGTCAATATACAAAGATGGCTTCTTGACTTCAGAAACATAGCAAACATGGAACACTGGGCTGCCAACATGCACCAGGCAAAAACAGAAAATATTTCACACTGGAAACAAACGATTACCATAATAAAATCCTTAAGGCATGGACATTTGCGATTATATTCATCTACTTTATTTGTGATCTATCAACTTAGTAACCCCACCCCTATATAATCAAGTTTAAATACCAATAAAAAAGTGATCACAAAATGAGTGATCTATCGTTTTCCAGATACGCTACCTTTCTTATAGATGGCGTCGACGCCCTTCCCCATCTTCTCCTTGCTGTTTGCGTCCACGTCCATGTAAGGGAAGACCCTGGCCTGGTAGGTCCACAGGTAATCGTTGGAGCCAAAGAAGTGGACGGGGAACTCTCCCACGTCGTGCCTCATTCGTTGGATGTTCTCTGGGATCGTTTTAGGATGACTGACCTCTGCTGGCCACCACCTGGATGGAGGAAGAGGAAAGTGATGACGGACTGGCCTAAGGCGTTTCTTACAGGCGTTTTGTGCTGTCGGCTCACATGCCTGTGACTTGATTGACAGCCTTCACCTGAATGTTCATTGGTGTATTGGGGTTGCAGGGTGGTGCCCAGGTCAGTCTGTTGACTTCACAGGCACTGACACGCACTGAGCTTTTTCAGCTGTGGGTCAGAATCCAATGTGACTGATCTAATGTGGTTGATATCTAATGTACTAGTCTGGTCTGTCTACTAGCATGTTTTATTGAGCCTGGATTCCAGGGAAACCATTTCTCATTGGGTTCCAATCTGAAAAGTTAGTGCTCTACCCATTGTGCAGGGAATAGAACCCCTAACCCCAGGGAATGTCATGAGTTCACGAGTTCACCGCAAGTTCAGAGTTCACCACAAGAATCGCGATCACAAGAATCCATCTTGTCAGGTTTCAAATAAGATTGTGGCAGAACCCGACCAACCCGGACCAATCAGCATCCTATGAGGAACTACTGGCAGCTACGAGCGTGGTTGAGCCCGTGGTTGAGCCTGTGGTTGAGCCCGTGGTTGAGCCCGTGTTAGACGGCGATAGACAGATGGTTCATTCAATCACCTGCCAAGTATTTTGTGAAAGTGCCTGCTCTTTTCCAAACAGTTTCCAATGAAGACTTCCCAGATGGTTCTGTGTAAGAAACCATCTGGCGTGTCAGGTTAGATCAGTCTAGGCTCTGACATTTATACTCCTTACTTTAAGTTACTTGTAATTTTGCAGATTTAAGAATTTAAGCTTATTCTACAGTTGCACTCATTGTAAATTGTTCTAGATAAGATCATAAGCTAAATACATAAAATTATTTTTTTTGTTTTATTTTACTACTGCCTCACTGTTTACAGTTTCTACAGCGAGTTGGTGACCCACTGACCTGTATCGGCCCACTTTGACCCAGAGGATGTCCTTGTAGTGGGGTTTCTTCCCAGCCTTGCAGTCGTTGCAGTACCAGCTACCTTTGGGCATGTCGATGTTCAGACACTCCCGGTGGAATGCAGCAGGACAAGACTCGCAACACAGCAGACTGCCCCCTGGTGCATAGGAGGAGACACAACATTAGATTACCTTTATTAAAGAGGCTGGATGGGATCTTGGCGAATATGACCCACTACACTGCTCAACAGTGCCATTTTAACTACTAGAGGCTGGAATTATACAAACATTGTGTAGGGCATCTTTAATCAGGTAAGGTAAAATTAGGTAACATACCCTCAGTGCAGACGAAGCACCAGCTCACGTTGACGTGTTCGTGGTTCTTGACTCCCCGGCGAGGGGTGAAGTGGTTGGGACAGACTATGCTGTTGTTGGAGAGGACCACGCTGCCTGCCGCCATGCAGAGGTCTGTAGCGTGGTAGGCCACAGGGCAGCGCACGCATCGTACCAGGCGGCCTACAGACAGACATCACATCACACAGGATAACAGGTTGAGATTAGTAACATTGTACCAAGAGGTTACAGGAACTGCTGGCCCTGCTGCTTCGAAACAGCCTGCTCAACAGTTCAGAAACCGCATCAACCAACAGTCATCTTAACTATGTAAAAAAATGAAATAACCCACTCAATCATCAATCAATCAAAAAAGCAAATCATCTTAACTATGTAAAAATGGCTTGAAATAACCCACTCAACAGTTCAGAAACTGCATCAGCCAACCGTCATCTTAACTATGTAAAACAAGTAGCATGACATTAGCATTAGCATCATCTGATTACCTTTAGAGACAGAAGGGTTGCTGGGATTGGCAATGAAGCAGGTGAGACAGACATGGAGAGAGCAGCGGAAGCCTCTGTTCAGCGGAGCGGTGGGGGCGTGGCCGGCTATACACTCGCCGTGGTAAAACTTCCCACACACGGGAATCATACAACGCCTCACATCCTCCCCCCGCTTCTTACACACAAAGCAGGTGTGGATTCCTGGGGGACATGAATAATGTGGGAATAAACAGAAGTTTGTTGTTAATAATAATAATGTGGTACTTATTGAAAAAGGAGGGAAAATTCTTTTAGCTTGTCAGCGGTCAGCACCTTTCGGAGCTGGTAGGGATTGTCTTGCTCGAGGACACATAAGCAGGGCGGATGCTTGCTGAACTGAACCTGTTGAAGGATTTTTGCCCTAATAACTACACCAACCTGCTGCCCAAAGTTGCTTAGACTGAACTAGTATAATCCGTTTGGGGAAATTTGGTAGTAGAAAAGAAGAGTGGTTTTGAGCCAGGACCTTTTGAAAATGAGGGGAATGTGATAGCCACTACACTGTAACAGTGATACACACCAGACTATGAAAATTGGCAATAAACACAGCAGTAGTCATTTTAGAACTACTTCCCACTTTTAGCTGGCAACATATTTAACATATTAACTTGCGGCTAACAGTGCCCCAGGATTCAATGAGAGATGCTAACAATGCTAACATAGCATTTTTAGAAAAACTGTGGCATACATTTTATAATGTAATTTTATAATTTTCAATGTTAGTTTCTAGCGAAGAAAATGAATAATCTCAATTAGTTCTTACAAGTACATTTATATGTACAGTTTCAGTTCCACCACACTGAATCTTATTATCAGTACTGTTTACTGTGTCAAGTCAAGTCAAGTTTATTTATATAGTCCTTAATCACATTACAGTCTCAAAGGGCTTTACAAGCCCATGATCACAATGAATTAAACAACACTCCCTGACCTTAACCCTCCACCGGAAGAAAGAAAAAACTCGCAGAAAAAGGTAAAAATGGAAGAAATCTTGGGAAGGCATGCAATAGAGGCATCTCCTTCCAGGATTGTCAGGTGTGCAATAGGTGCTGAGTGGGCAGATTTAAATCCAATTACAGGTTGTAAATGGAATGATAACAAATATACAATTGGACTAATGGGTGAGAGTGTCCAGCCAAGCCAACATCATAACAGTCTCCAGGACATCAGTGCAGCCAAGCCAGTACACTCCCACTCATCACCCCAACAATTGTCTTAACGTCATGGCACACTCTTGGGAGGAAGAAAGGGAACCCACTCATAGCCACAGTATAGACATTCATTCATCCAAGCACAGAAGGAGACATGACATACAGCACTAGACATGATAAAAGGAAACGTGTCAAATGTCAAATGTAAACAGTATGAGATATAAGAGGATGAATGCAGAGGAGGTGGCTAGGGTGAAACCCCTAAGTGAGAGAGAAGGAGGGCAGAGGGAGATCACAGAGCGGATGTGGCAGTAGGATAAAGAGGGGATCAAGCGATGGGATACATGGTTGGACACACTGAGGGAGGGGGGAGCGGGAGCAGCAAGCTGGTGTCCGTAGACCTGGAAAGACAGGGAAGCGAGAGACCCATACACAGCAGACCATCCAGACACTAGCTCACTCACACAGACACTAGCCCACTCACACAGACAGAACAAGGAATAGAGGTTAGTCATACAACTCATGCATATAGCAGGAGGGATGCATACCTAGGCTACAATCCATCGGCAGGCACCTAATCCACTGCTAACTAGGAGGACGACCTAGTTCTGAAGAGACTGTCACTCCCAGATTAGACCAGCTAGGGTCGACTGTGATTAGAAAATTCGCTAGTGCTAACTAGCGAGACTAGCCTATTTATAGTACACTTGCCAAAGCAGAGCGAGGAAACCCAAGTTGATACCAACCAGATAACCGTGATGTATCTGCGACCAGCTAATACTAATCTGGCTAGCCCTGCTGGCTCCTTTCTGGCAGTATCTTAGAAAGCCAATGGTCAACTGGTGCTAACCTATGTAAAACTATGCTATACTAGACAGTAGTCACTGGACGTATCTCACTGTGACAAGCTCCAGACTACGAAATTTGAAGAGATTGTCAGTCACAAGTTAAATGGGAGTGACTGGAGGGTACGGCCAGCTGGTGCTAACTAAGTGGCTAACCTACCTCTAAAGCTAGGCTAAGTTACTCATGAACTAGACAAAGTTAGGACTGACTGAATGATGAGGAGAATAAATAGGTCTTAAGTTTAGATTTGAAGATATCTATTGAAACCGCCTCCCTGATAGCAGCAGGCAGACCATTCCAGAGGAAAGGAACGTGGCATGAAAAAGCCCCGCTGATTTCTTTTTAACTCTTGGAACAGGTAAAAGCCCAGCGCCAAGAGATCGAAGTGTGGTGCTACTGTGGTAGCCATTAGTGTCTCCATTCTACATCTGTGCTGCATTAGTACCAGTATACAGTGATATCCATTATAGAAGTCCCCCTTTATGAACTCATTTTGCATTAGTACTGTATACAGTGCTAGCCGTCGTGACAGTTGCTCCAGTCTACATCTGTCTTCTATTAGGAGTGTATTCAGTAGCAGTCATTACAGTTTTAGAGTTTACAGGTTTTTTCTGGTTTGGGTTGGTCCCTCTCTCAACATGGACGTACCTGACTTGCACTCAGGGCAGATGAACTTCCCCTTTGGGGCTTCGGCCAGAGAAATACAGGGGAGGTGGAAGGCCCCACAGCAGTGACCCTCACAGAGGAGCAGCTCTCCTGTCTTCTCACACACCTAGTAGACAAACAATAACAACCTGTTGTCAAAGACATGATGTAATAATAATGGTTCAAACTAGCTCTAAAATGTGGTCCTGTGTAGCTCAATGGTAGAGCAAGGCACTAACACTGCCAGGGTTAAGGGTTCTATTCCCTGTATAGCTTAATGGATAGAGCAAGGCACTAACACTGTCAGGGTGAGGGGTTCCATTCCCTGTGTAGCTCAATGGGTATAGGGTATTTTAAAGATGACTTGACTAGAGAATGACACTTACACTGCAGGATTATGGGTTTTATTCCCTGTGTAGCTCAGTGAGTTGAGCATTGCTTTAACATTGTTAGGGCTATCCGCTAGAGGTTCCTGTCTAACTAGGGCCACCAAAGCTAAAAATGCAAGGCACGCCACCAAGAGGCACATATCATTCAAAATAAAAACGTGAAGATCTGTAAGAATAAAATGATGTAACAGGTAGTTTCAGCCAAGCAGGTAGTTCTCACCTGACATATATTCTCCTTCATGGAGGCGGGGCCTCCTCTGTCTCCTATAATCTTCCTGGTGGGCAGGAGCGGGTCTTCATACAGTGATGCGTCTTCCTTCATAGGTGAGAAGCTGTTATCCAAGCTAGGTGGGTCAGCCTATGGAGAGTGCAATGGGGCAAAAGGAGATTTAGAGTCATATGGCAAAGAGTATTTGTTTTCCTAGTGGTTAGTGTGGTCGACCGCAAACTGGAAGGCTTGGGTTCAATCCCTGTGTGGCCTGTTGAAGTACCTTTGAGCAAGATAATAGACCCCTAACTGCTCCAGGGACGTCATACTAACTGGCTGACCCTGTGCTCCAAGCAGAGGTTGAAAAGAGAATTCCCACTTGGAGAATCAATTAAAATATATTTTCATATCTTTTCTTCAATCTTATATTTTGACTTAATATGTTCTAGTGTTGTTATGTTGGTGCATTACGCTTAAAGGCACAATATGTAATTTCTGCCGCTAGGGGTCTCTCAATCAAAACAATAACAAAATACAGTTTGATGACATCATGAAGTAGCATGGGATCATGGGAGTTGTTGTCTTCATTACACCATTGCTGACGAAACGCTAGCCAGATGTTTCCTTACCTGTCTAGTAGAACACATGCAAAATCAGTGTCCCTTTGTAGTCCTAGCTTGTGATGACTGACCCTAATAAATTTTGGTTCACCAATATGTTTGCGCTTTTTGGGGACAGCTTCGGCGACAGAACGCGGAGCAAACGGCAATGCATAATCATGCGCCATCAAACAATAGTTAGAAGCTATTAGCTAGCTAATGTTAGCTACTTCATCAAGTCCCTTCCTCACTCCCTGACGTATCATCCGGTCTTCCCTGTGTTTCCCTGGAACTTAGAGCAAGTAGAGGGGGTAAAGAGGATATGACGCCATTGACAGGCGACCTAATGAAATGGACCGTTACCTATATTAAAATTACGGATTTCTCTGGGTTTTTGGAAACATTTTGGATAATGTAAGTACACAACTCAACAAAATATATAACATATGCCTAGTTGTTTTTAGACATTTTACACGAAAAGTTACATATTATACCTTTAATAACCTTAAAGGAGCTATATACGATATTCAGCCACTAGATGTCTCACTAGAGCACCAACATCTCAGACCAAAACAAATGGGCGTGTGCCGTGCGTCAGCCACACTAATACTAATACAGGAAGTACTGTGCTCCACCACAGTTGTTCAGCGGTTGGTGAATATGCACAACTACTAGATGACTTCTCCATGTTAACACGAGCAGCAGTTCCAAGTACCTACATAAAAGCAAAGGAAAACAAAGACATGAACCAAAGATTGCTGACCTCTGAGTCCACACTGTCCTTCTTCTCCTCCTGCAGCTCCGTGTCCTCGGCGGGTGGAGCGGGGAGCGAGGACGGCTGCTCTGCGCCGCCAGGGTTGGGCGGGTCCGTGACAGGGGCGGAGGGGACAGGAC
>OMKK01084378.1:0-11861 GCA_900302305.1 Polymixia japonica
GCTCCACCATGGGTTCCTTCGGCAAAACTCAAACGGACGAATGGCGACGGTGGCTCAGGCGGTAGAGCGGGTCGTCCAGCAATCAGAGGGTTCCCGGTTCGATCCCCGGCTCCTCCTGGGAGCACGCCAAAGTGTCCTTGAGCAAGACACTGAACCCCTAACTGCAAGGTGTGCATCTTGCAAGGCTGCTGCCACCATCAATGTGTGATTCGTACTGCACTTTGAGTAGTCAACAGACTACAAAAGCACTATATAAATGCAGTCCGTTTAATTAACTTCAACTATTATTTCTGCTTCCAAAACTGAAAATATAGGAAATAAATTATTTTCAGCTTTGTTTAATACTAATACATTATGCGTTGTTCTGATCTTAAGGTAATTGTCAAACAATGTTTAAAGCCTCACTGCATAATGTGGAAAAACCTACACTTTGTACAAACTCTGTCCCAGATGATAACAATACTAAAACTTGAACCATAGCGATATGCTTCAAATACATAAAATGGCAAATAAGCAAACCAGAACTAGAAAATCATGTTTGAAGACTAAGTGAAAGTAAACAAAAACTGAATTCATATTTAAAAATGTTATAATGGCAAAAACAAACCAGAAAAACAGAAAAATACTACAATATAATCTTGACAAGCTGACTCCCCAAACACTTGCAGCCTTTAATGAAGAGAGAGAGGGAGAGAGAGAGAGAGAGAGATAGAGAGAGAGGGGGGAGGCTGAACAGGGGGTCTGAATATTGGTGTGGTCCTCTGAGGGATAATTGCAAGGGCCAAGATGGAGACTAGGCGACTAATGAGGCAAGGCACTAATTAGTCACTGGTGTCACTGGCCTTTCTGCTGGCACGGTGTGTGTGTGCAGCAATGTGAGCATGTGTATGTGTGAGTGCAATAGAGAGAGGAGAAAAGAAAGCACGCATGAGAGAGACAGAGAGGACTCCTGGAAATGCATTTCCACAGACATGGCTTCACATCAGTGGATCAGTTAATCTGATAGGCGACTTGTTGCATTCACAAACACCATCGATGTCACAAACCACTGCCTGGCTTACAGTCAGTTTACATTCCTGGGTTTCCACGCGAGCACCGAAAATACAGCATTTCTTCTTACAGGTCTACGCAACTCCCTGAGCGGCAATCACTTACGGCTCCTTCTACCTTCTTGATGTACCGTGACGCGCTGTAACAGGCCTGTAATAGGCCTGCCCCGAGCTCCTTTCCCTCTCTGATCCCATCTCCGGCCCAGCTGAGCCCACGTCCCACCGTCGGTACCTCGGCTCTGTGAGGCCTCGGGGGGAGGAGCTTGTGGTTGTCAGAGACCTTCAGACGTCGTCCAGCTCTGCTATTTCTCCTGTTCTCCTTTACCTTATTATGTACTTGGCGGTGAGGACAATACTCCACTGTAATTGTTATAGAGCCAAAAATTGGAGAGCTGCCAATCTAATTGGTTCCCGCATGAACAAGCCCATCATTCTCTGCTTGGAAAGGGTATCAATAGCGTTGCCCGGGGTGAACCTGGTTGACCTTTCTTTGGCGATGAGGCTTGTCTATTAAATTGGTTGTCAATAAATATAATGCTGCTAGAATGTAAGCTGAGAGGCTATATTGAGAATCCCACAATAAGATAAATTCCCTGTATTTCTCAGTTGCTTCTAAATGAAATTTAAATTGAAGTAGACAGTATCAGATTATACAGAAATGCAGTTACTCTCAAAGCGTGTTTCTGAGCTGTTCGTTATTGTCCTATGCCAACCTCTGCTGCTATAAATCAATTCCATAATCACCGCCATACATTTTTGACAAATAAGTGATTATTGTGTCAAATTTCAAGCTCCTCAGAAAAGAAAGTGATGTATCACTATCCAAGCTGTCATGCCTAACAACAACAGTGCCAGCGAGAATAAGACTTGCATCTGGTTGCCATGGTGTTGCTATTGCGTGATGTTTGATTGCTACAACACACCACCATTTTCCATTTGGAGAAAATATGAGGGGGAAGCAAGAAGCAAAATTGGCTGGAGGACAGCTTTAATATAATAAACAAACTTTTTTTTTTTGTGATTGCTGTTTTCTAATTACCGGGTGCCGGCCGGAATCAAAGGAGGAGAATGAGTTTTTATTTTCACTTGCATGGCTGCGTGACTGACTTTCCCGACGCTCTAACCTTTTTAAGTAAAAGTTGCACCCGGATGACCTTCACACCAGTTTGATTTACCGTGTGCCGTTATGGAAAGGTGTGAAGTAAGGAACATGGCGTATTCTCTCCAGCCTCTCACCTAGAGGGGCTCTGAAATTTATGTTGAAAGTATTCTTGATCTAAATTACCAGGCACCAGCCTTTCCACTTCAGCGGTGTGCAAATTGTCCCTCTATTACTTTATTCTATGAATAACACAGCTCCATTTCATATGGATGCGCCTTGTTGCACAAAAGCTTTGCCCGAACCATGTGAACCTTCTGATTGTCCCCCAGACTCTTCAGGCTCTGACTGATTGCAATAGACCTGGCATGTTGACTTTAAAATGAATCTTAAGATAAGATAAGATAAGATAAGATAAGATAAGATAAGATAAGATAAGATAAGATAAGATAACAAATACTTTATTAATCCCAAAGAAAACGTAAGCGTCACAATGAATGAGTGTCACATATGTTGGGCGATTGATTCAGAATACCAAACACGCTCAATAGGTCAGTCAATATCTAATTGCTTTGTCAACTCAGTCTTTATTCAAAGTTTAAATATTTTATATTGTCATTAAAAATTCAGAGGCAGGAAAGTCTAATTTCAAATCAGTAGGTGGCATCGGAGAAGATCTCATTAAGCATCCTTCATAATGGATGACACCTTTCCAGTTAGCAACGGACTGCTTAGCATAGAAACTCACACCTCTGGGGGAGAACACCTTGTGGAGAACGTGTGCGACGTAAAACAAAGAGAAATGAGGGAATGTTTTACGTTATAAGGATAAAGAACAAGGGAGTTAACCAACGCTTCAGGCATAGCGGTCCCAGCACTGACACCAGGGAGAGATGTGAATGTATTTATCTGATGAAATTTGGGGTCAAGAATGGTTCAATATATTTCTTATCTAGCGTATAAAAATAAACGCTTGCCTCGATATCAGCAGCGGTATCGGGACATCATATTTCTCTATCCCCGGAAATGATAAATTCACTTAATTTTAGAATGAGTTGCCCTCCACGTTCCTATTGGCTGTAAGACGACTGCAGCGCTCGCCATTGATGTAGTCCTAGCAGCACCAAACCATCGCCAAGAGTACAGATAAAATACCAACCTCGCGCACTGATCAGCAAACTTTGTCAAGATGGATTAACACTCGCAAGCTCCAGAGCAAGAAGGCAATTACTTGTGTTAACACTGATATCCACTGTAACGCCCCTTGACAACTGATTTCCCTGTCTGAGTGTGTCTGAGTGTGCGTGTGGGAGAGAAAGAGAGAGAGAGAGAGGGAGAGAGCAAGAGAGAGAGAGAGAGAGAGAGGGCTGTCTCTTTCTTGCCTAACGCTGAGTAAGATCTGCTGAGGTTTGAGAGACTTGAATGCAATAAAGACAAACAAACAACAGTAATGAGGTAGTGTGACACTGTGTGTGCGTGTGCATGTGTGCGTGCGTGTGTGATTGTGAGTGTGAGTGTGCATTTGAGCAGCTCATTTGCACTTGTTCTTAAACACCATATGACTTAATTTAAAGTTAGGAAGTTAGGAAACACTCATCTATCTATTAACCGTGTGTATCTAGGCAGAACAGTAAACAGTTCTGCAAAACATCTATAATTAAGGCTTGGAAGGAATATATTACTTTGTCCAGACACATGCACAGACAGGGTCCTAAGGGGCGGGTTCAAGACCCAGTCAATTTGCCCTACCACCTATTAACTTCGCTTCAAGGATGTGTTCATTAGCAGATTTCTGTGCAGAGATGTTTGTGTACTATTTGCTTCACTTTACACAGAATACAGACCTTGAAAATAGTTACCTGACCTGAATTTGGCCATTTTTCCTACTTAGCAGACAGTCAGATGAATGTGGATGCCATTTTTTATGTCTCTGCATGCAGTCTGATGGAATGAAGGAAATTTAGCTCGATGATTAGCTTAAATTAATTTAATACAATAATATAATAAATATAATAAATATATGTGTTCTGAGTTACACCACAGAAAAATGTGTTATTAACCACCCAGCCAAATTTGAATGATTAAAAAAATCGACAAGTATATAAAATGAAGTTTAAAAATCGTGAAGAAATAGGCAGTGTTCTCTGCTCTGAAACGCCGGGGGCGTGTCCAGCTGAAGCAGGAAGTAGGAAGTAGTAAGTGTAATAACTCACGATTGAGCGGGAGAACCACTGATGCTAATGTGCTCCAGTTTTTATATAGCATTAGGGGCATTAGCATTAGGCATCTCAGACAAAACAAACATTTTCTCATGCATGTACAGCATTGCCCCTCCCCCCACCCTGACTCTATTTCTTGCGAGAAAACTGTTTTCCAGCGAAAACCACACAGCATTTCACACAAAATAAAATAAAATTTTCTTACGAGAAATAATTGTTTTCAGGGTGGGGTTATAATGTCATAAAGGTGCTGCACATGCCAGTAACCCCATTTATCTCTTTGCTGAAGCCATGAGTGCATGGTGCAATTCCCAACAGGTCATCGGCCTGATTTTTTTGTGAAGATGTCCAGGAGGAAAAGAACATTTTTCGTGCCACAATACCTCTGAAGGTATTTCACACTTTCTCATGGTTGATCAGATTTGACAACCATGAGTTGAAACCTGCGCGACGTGTGACACTTTTTGTGCGCCTTTTCAGACTTCGTGTTTTGTATCCAGATAGATTGTGTGTAGATCCAGTTGAGATGGATTGCAGTTTTCCCACCTGGCATTAGAATGCATCTGAAATGCTTCCTGAGTGGCCAGTTGTGATCAGATCTCGTGTCCCCACTATATGCAAATAATCACGTGTACATCACTTCCATTTACGTATACCGGGGACCATTAGACATCTTGTTTAGTTGTTACTCCTTCCACGGGGATCCATTGATGTTGCAAATGAACACGCACCTACATCTGCTTACACAGATGACGCCGTTGACTAGGCGGTCTTTCGACGCGATCAGGGACACATCGGCGTTCACACTATCCTACTCGTGGACAAATGCGCCCCCGACCAGAGGTGGAAAAAACTGGTTCAGAAAGTAGAAATACTAACCATGAATTTGCTCCAGCCATGCAATAAACCAGCTGATTACACTAATTAGCTTCCCCTACCAGCTGAAGAGTTGTGTTAATTACAATCAGCTGGGGTAGTGCATGGCTGGAGCAAATTCATGGTTAGTATTTCTACTTTCTGAACGTTTCGTTTTTTTTCCGTCTCTGCTGTGGCTTGGGTGGTCGGATCCCCAATGCGTCCTCAAAACGTTTTGGGTGCGTTCACACCCATATTTAGAGCTGTCCACTTGCGATCGGACATCAACAAGGACGCATTTTAATGCCAAGTATGAGCGGGGCCACAGACAAACTGGTGTATATCAAGGATGTCTGGGACCAGTGGGTGGAACGTCTGCCTTGCCTTTACAACCACTGGGCCCGAAGTGACATTGGATGAGCAACTGGTTGCATTAAAAGGTAAATTATATTTGTCATATCTGTACTGTAAGTGCTGTTCACTGTTAATTTATTACTGTAATATGAGGGTAGCCTGTGATGCGCATTCCAGTTACGCTTGGAACATGCAAACAAATAGAGAAATACACAGCCTTGTGCTTGATGCTCAAATGCTTCCTAAAATAAAGTTTCCTTCCAGTTCATGGTTCATCTTCATCTTCATGGTTGCCATAGTTATGCTAGTTTCCTAGGCTATTGAAAAAAAGAATCCAATACATTTTTGTACTGATGCGGTACCATCAGCCAAAATAATAACATGAATAAAAGAACGCATCTATTACAGCATAAAATAGAATAAGAAGAAGTATAGAAGAAGGTGGAAAACACAGCTGTTGAGTGGCAGGTTGTTTCTTCATGCAAAATTGATTTTGGCTTTGTCATAGTGGGGCGGCGAGGGTGGGTCATTTTTGATCCCATGGACACAGGAAGTATACAGAATATGAAGACTACACAAGTGATACACACGCACACACACACACGCGCAAACACATCGATTTACTGCATGCATGCTGCCCTGCCCACGCCAGGTTGACTGACAGCTCATCACTGTGACCTTGGTAGGTCATATTTCTGACAGTCAGCACGTAGCACAGGGGGCTCGGCACTGCTGCAGACAGGGAGACAGAGAGAGAGAGAGAGAGAGAGAGAGATTCGGAAAGAGAAAGGTGGCAGAGATATAACTGCATGTGTATGTGAGAGAGACCGACAGACAGGAGAGAGACAGAAACAAAAAGGCAGAAACGGATGCAGAGAGAGAGAGACAGACGACAGAGAGCCAGAAAGAGAGGACGTAGTGCATCGAAAGAGTGCTCTGGCTGTTGTGCATGACTGGTGCAGCAGAGGCGAGAATTACAGTGTGCAGCGCGGCCTGGTTAAGGACTGAGTTACACTGAATGAGAATGGGGGCACTGTGGAAGCTGAGTGAATGGCCAGTCCGGGACGGCTGGCCAACAGAACCATTAAAGACTACACAGCCTCTTAATCAGGCTCTGTCCCTGGGGGGCACTACACGCAACCTTGACCTGGAGCACCGAAGCTCAATCACACACACACACACGCACGCACGCACGCACACGCACACACACACACACTCACACACTGAACTTCTTACTCTCAAGGTATATGTAAAGACTAGCCAGTGGATTGAGGGAAGGTGAGCGCTCAGAGCACTAAATGTTTTACAAAGTTGGGAAGGACAATTAACCTCGTCTATCTATTTTAGCTCCACGGGCCAGGCGTTTGGCATACAGTTTAATTTGTGCATTGGAGTTTTCACTCGAGTGTATTATTAGTGTTTTAAAGTGAATATCCGATCAGACCTGAGGTACGGGACCCTCCACAATAAGGGTACCAGACGATTTTGGAGGTCTTCACAAGATGATTCGGGTCTTCCTGTCAGTTGGTGCGCACCCATTTATCTACTCACTGTTGATATTGAGATCTATATGACCCTGGTACATGAAATATGAAATGTGTTGTGTTTTTATTGTTTGCAATTAATGCCCCTTTCTTGCGAAAGGATATTTGCATCCGCTGGGCTTCTAAGTGACAAGTAATCAATTTGAATATGTTGAAAAGGAAAATAAATCATCATTTGGTATCATTCCATCACGAGTCACAATAAATCTTTCACATTTGGGGGGGCGGGCGGCACCAGGTGAAAGGCTGGGAATCTCTGCTATAGACAAACTGTCTTTAAAAATGATCACTGTAAGTTTACCCACTTTCTTTCCCCTGGCTTCCCCATCAGGAGGTGTGCTAACTGTACAACTGGACTATATTCACATCTCCACACTCACCCAAACCGCCAGTAAAGTTTGAATTGTAAGTTGTCGATTTGAACAAACTATTATTTTGCAAATACCCCGATATGAAGCAACTGCTCCCCTAGAGTACCGAAAAGCCTTTTCCTGCTCCTGATACCCAGACCCCATCTTGGCCTTCTTATATATTATATATATATATCAGATATTCACTGAATTGATCTCCTGATGCAGGGACATCTCCCCGCTCCTCCTCCTGCCGAGATTCACGTCTGAGCTTACAACTCGGAGACCTTTGGATGTAGTCATCTAGATGGCGAGGGGCCGCGTTGCGTTGGCCCCGGGTTCCAGGTCTCCGGTGCTGATCCATGCTGACCCATGCATACGAATTGGAAACCTTGCAACGGAGACGAGTTCTGAGCCAAAATACATCGACAGTATTGACAGCTAGAAATAGGTCAGAAAAACGCATGCGGAATAAATAATTCAGAAGGATTTAGACTTAGACTAAATCCTATAGGATTGGAAGATAGACGTGCAGCCCTCATCCGCATTCGTCATTCTGGCAGGAAATGGCCTTAATATCAGAGGAAGTCGTTCTTTTCCTGGTCCCGTTATTTCCTAATGATGAATCTATGCTAATGGGTTGTGTCTTCCGAGCTTCTCTGCGGTGCTCACAATGGGCATCTTGTTAATTGGCCTTTTGACAGTGATGCCCACCCACCGGTGGCCAACTGGGGTTTGATAAATGAGGTGCTCACTTTACTTGCAAGCCCCCTATGCTTCATGTTTTGGGAGCTGAGTGAAGTGGGTGTTTGTTTTCTGTAGCACCTTATGAAAGGCGAAGTACGCTTTGATGCACAGCCACTCACAGACCTAATAACCACAGACTGAACAGTGCTTCTTTGTTTGTTTGTTTGTGTGTGTGTGTGTGTGTGCTTGTTCCTGTTCATTTGTATATGGTTTGTGTGTGTGTGTGTGAATGTGTGTGCGCTCTCTTTTTTTTTAAACAAGGAATTTCTGTTCTTCTATATTTTAATCCTACACACTTGTGTGGACATGTATCTCACAGGAACTGGACAAAGTAATTAAAACAGTAGATAATTGGACCCAAAGCCAGGGTTATTACACAGCTGAAATATGGCAGTGACCCCTAGGGGGCCCCGTAGAGCCAAATTAACCCGGGGTCAACATCATTTGCGACACTGGAAGCATAGCGGGTACACCTTCGTCATCATTCAGCACACAGCTCATATTTCGTGACGCGTTTGCATTATTTCACATTTCGTGGCATCTTCTCCTGTCCTGTTCTCTTGTCCTTGTTCGCCGGAGGAATTCTTGCTGAGAAACAGGGTTCCGTTTCAAAGGTACGAATCGGGACGTGACATGCGGAACAGAGGCCGAGCAACACGCCGAGCGTAGCTAATGTCTTCATCTTCTCTTACCTCTTTGTGTAACTTACTCCCTATTCCTGCTTACTTCCTTCCTGTTTTCCTCACAGGCTCGCAGTTCTGCTACCGCCGTTGTCGATGTTCACCCCTCTCCCCTCTCTCTCTCTCTCTCTCTCTCGTCGCTCCGTTTGGGTTTACTTTTAACTCCTCTTACTCTACTTTCTCAACTTTGTGTGTTTCCTCGCCAATTATCTGTCCCACGCATGCCCTTAATGGATTAATCTGACTCTTCTCCCGGTGCTTTGTGTGCACTTGTTGTTCTTTATTGCAGGTGAAGCCTGGCCTTAAGGCTATGTAGTTCGTTCGCTCGTCCCGCAGTGGGGCGACGCCTGGCGCCCTGATGTTGCATTTGGACTCATTAGCTAGCAGATGTGAACTGTCATCGCGTATCACAGCATCAGGCACCGGTGGCTACCTTTCACTTAGGCGTGAATAATATATCAGATTCTGTTTACAGCTTCGTCTCTCCTCAGATATTATGCAGTCGGCACCAGCCCTCCGCTATCTGGCGCTGAAGAGCCGCCAAGTTTGCCTGAGGACAGATAATGCTGGCAGAATACTCCGAATGTTCTCTATCACCTTGGATTCAGTTAATAGTACCCTACCTGCGCATTGTGACACCCAGCGTGCAGAACACAGAGGGCGCCAGTGGGTAGGAGTCGCTAAAAGTGCACCGTAATATCTCAAAGGACGATTCCACAACAGAGAGGATGCACGTCCTCTGGCCTCCCTCCAACTTTTCCTATTTGGAAAGGGAAACCAGATTAGATTATTGCTGTGCGAAGATACCAAATCAGATCATGTTTGTTTCTCCCAGCTTGATTAGGGGCTAATTGAAATACATCTAGATTATAAACACAGCAGGAGTCAAACCCGGTGGGACTGGAGTGGAAATAACAGGGGTGAGAGAGTTTCACATCTTCCTCTCACTTTCTCTCTCTCTCTCTCTCTCTCTCTCTCTCTCTCTCTTTCCTCTTTCTCTCTCTTTCTCTTTTCATCCTGCTAGCTTTGGTCTGGTTATCCCACCCTTATTGCCCCCATCAAAGCCAGAAAAACAACATTCACATTCACTAACGAGTCATCCACACTAATTGCTCATACTAGCAAGCTGTGTTGCTGGCTTGGTGTTTGTGTTCCTTTTGCTTAAAATATCCTATATAAGGCTGACTTTACATGCCTGAATTAATCTAGCGCTCTGTTCTGGCTTGCTTGCCTCACTTCAACAAGAATAATAGAGTTACACGGACAAAAAATACAAAGTTAATATATTAATAGCATAATCTCACACATATTTCCAAACTTGCACAAATCTTTGGTTTTGATTTGAGTGCTGTTGAGAGTTTCACTTTGTAATCCAAATGATGTTATTCAGAGGATACTTTATCCATGTAGAAATAAAGGATTTTTCGAATTAAATTGAATGATTAAATTGAATTAATGTGGCCTAAAGCCATGCATAGTGACAATAATGGATAAATATAGTTACAACTCAAAAGAGTTAGAGTTAGAGTTAACTTAAAAGTAGTACAGTTAAAAGCATTAGAGCCAAAGAACTAAAGACTATAGAAGAATCAGTTACACTGAGGGCCAGGTCAAAATTTAAATACCACTTTAAATGCAATTACATGTATTTACATGTTAATACGCGTGAGCACCCTGTAACTGCAGTACGTCGTAAAAAATAGTATGGGTATTTGGCTCGTCTAATAATAAAACAGCGGTTGGCCGTAAGTGCTCTTGAATAGTCACTGAATACGACACAATCCCTCCAACCCACTTCTGTCTCAGCGGGGGTCATATTGTATTGTATTACACTGTGAGAACTGGCTCATGCTCAGCCAGTATAACAGAGTTGATTGCCGCCATGCCTCTTACAATGGGTCTCCTCCTGCTAGGGCCACTTCATAAATCTCCCTCATTCAGCTCATTCCGTTCTTCTGATTCTATGCGACTCTATTGATGGAAGCCATTGACCAGGGGCATTAATAAGAAGAAGCGTTATAGTCTTGCCCCATAAAGTTACACCTCACGGCCATTAAGGGACGCAGAGAGAAAACGATGAGCCTTTTTGATTTGAATTGTCTTAAACAGAACACAGAGCATAATCAAAACCCCGACAACACAATTTAATTGTTGTTTTTGTTGACAATTTTATTCATAGGAATATTGGGATTTTTTATTTTAATTTGACAATTTAATGCATGAGAACATAATTTATCGTTTATCATGGGTGCTGTTATTAGCGATCTGCTAGTAACGGGACCTTTGTTGCGTGAGCTACTCCGCAATTGTGTGCTCCCGGGTACGATCTCCTGCTAAAATAGAAAGACAGACGTACGACATAAAGGAAGTGTGTCAACCGAAACAGGAAAAGCCTCTTCTGTGAACGTGTTTAGTCCTCTTCTTCTCGACAGTCTTGATCGGGTGCTTCTTGCTTTCTTTTTTCACTGAGCTTTGTAAACAAATGCAAGTTTGTAGTAGCTAGGCTTTGAAACAAACAAACAAAAAAACAAGCACTTTGGTTGTCTTTGATACAGCGATATGAAAAAAGAATACCGCTAGAGAACTCAAGAATCAAAATCTCACAATCTTGTCTGTAGCTACTTTGATTATGAGAATATAAAAACGTATTAACTTAAGATCCGTCTGTGAGACGTGTGTGGCCAACTATGTAAATATATATATCGTTCTCTGAGGAATGGTGTAGGTTTTTAGGGTAGTGTCTTTTTGCCTTTATCTGTTTCACTCTATTTGTTTTTCTGTATGTGTGCGCGTGCGGGTGTGCGACTGTGCGCACGTGTGTGGTTTGTGTGTGAGTATGTGCGTGCATGAGTGTGTGTGTGTGTGTGTGTGTGTGTGTGTGCTTGCAGGCTTGAGTGTGTACGTGTATGTGCATGTGTGTGTGTGTGTGTGTTTGTGCCTGTGTGTGCTTCTTTCTCAAGAGGA